>APFE031730717.1:216032-246442 GCA_000404065.3 Pinus taeda | reverse complement strand
AACTCAAAAAAGGGGCAGAAAGTCAAAATTTGGCTGTATTTTGAGCTTTTGGGTGCTCAAATCTCCACAAAAATTTGAAACCCTTCCATAGGCAAGTGTACTTTTGCATGACAAATCCAACCATATAAAGTTTTCCCCATTCCGAGCTGTATCGACTACCGGTCTCGTACGGGGTGAGACCGGTAAAATGGCCAAAACCTGTTAAATTCCCAAAAATGCCAAAAATGCCTCAAATTCTCAAAATCTCTTGGGTTTGCTGCTAGAAGGAAGATAATGAGTACCGTGATGAGTAAGAGAAGCTTCGGCCAAGATACTGAGCGGGTTGGTCTTCTTCCTTCCTTTGGGAGCCTTGTTCAACCTCCTTTGAAGAATTTTCATCTTCGCCTTGCAAACATGCATTCTTGCCCAATAATGATTTTCATGTTTCTTAGCAACTTGTTGTTCCGATTGGCCTTAGCCAACAGCCCCTCTAAGTGTGTGTTCACTCGGATAAGCATGGATTCCCTCTCCTTGGGCAGCAAGTCACCGAGCCTCCTACGGTTGATGACTCGATCACTTTGAATCCTCCATAGCTCATCCAACTCTTTCTCATCCTAAAGCTGTTTGTTTCGCTGCTCTAAATATTTGATTATCCATTTTGCCATCAATAATTGTGTTTGCAGCGAATGAATCTCGGTGCTTTGCTCTCGGATGATATCCTTGAGCTCTGTGTTAGGAGAACCGGCGTCAAGATCAATAACCGGAGCACTTGACACTCTCTCCTCAATCATGGGCTGCTTGCCCCTCTAGGCTACCTGTGCTGCTGTCGGCAACGAGGCCCCTTCCACCTTGTGTGGAGATAACACTCGTTGATCTGATGATGATGACGAGACCCCTTCCACCTGCTGTGGAGAAAATACTCGTCGAGCTGCTGCGAACAAGGTCCTATGACCCCTCTGATATGTACACTGCAGTGGGGAAACAACATGTCTCGGCACAATAATCTCGGGTTGGTGTGATGGACCTCCCTCCTCATGAATGGCCTTTGGCTCTAGCTGTGGCTGTGGTGGCGCTGTAAAGAACTCATGAGAAATGAAATCCGCCCATGGAATGCCCTGCTGACTCAACTGATGAGAAACAATGAGCTGGATGAGACCATGATGGCACAAACTCCTATGCTGCTGAGCTGGGGACTGCCTCTGAAATACAGACGCCATCCTCTGAATGTCCTGGAAGAAGAAAACCGGGATGTTCATCATCCTCACTCGGGTAAAGTGAATTAACAGGCGAATGTGACAAGAGAAGACCTGTGAAAATCTTCCATCGCATGTAAAGTAATGCATGATAAGCCGCATGATTGGAGCATACTCCGCCCGGAGGAATCTGAAAGGAAAGACCCCTGACAAGTGACTCACGAATGCTGGCCTGACATATGGCTCAAAGTAAACAAAATCCAGCAATTTGCATTTGGGCCACACCTCACCCACATTTGGTATCCCGGTAGCCTCTGAAATCATCTCTGGAGATAGTACAAAATTCACCCCTGCAAGAGTGACCTGTCCATCATGAAGGTGTAAAACAAATAAACGGGCCAACTCCCTATGATGCTGAATCTGAGCAAGCCTCTCACGAACTGAAAACATGACATGTAACGGAAACCATTCATTGCCAAAGGACAGGCCTGCAATTCTGCCAAAGAGGTAGGTTCTTGTCTCCTATGATGACCACCTTTGCCCCCCTTACGAGGCCTCTGCTGTACCTCCACCTCTGTAGATGATGAATGGTCATCACCTTTCTCATAAGTCTTGGTGTCTGACATGGTTTTGAAGCAAGATGGGCAAGCTGAAAGATAAATAGAACTGCTGCCTCTGCCTGCAAAATGCTGAGAAGTATACTGTTTTCAAGGGGAAAAAATCATAAGGGAAATGTTAGGGGAGGGATTTTTAATAAGGAATGGGAAAATATAAAAACAGGGATTTTTAGGGATAATTCACAAAATGTTAAACATATCATCTCATCTTTCAGGAAATCAGTTGCAATGAAATACTTTATTAGGATTTTATTATAAGGGAAAACATGTATGATAGTGATGAAGGGAAAGGACATACATTTCAACAGGGGTATGGGACAGCATTGTTCATTTGAGTTGTTGTCCTTTAACGTACATCATGAGGCAAACTCTGTTATTTCAAAGGGATTCATGTACATTTGGTCGTAGGGGAAGGAGGGCTTTATTTACATTTTTGTCAAAAGGAGAAAAGGGATTTCATTGACAACTTCAAAAGGAAAAGACTAAAAGGGAAAACAGGGTTTGGTTTTGGGAGACACAACAACATTATTTTGTAGACCATAACTACAGCAATATGTCCATTTTCTAAATATATACAACTGCATCTTTTTTTATTTTTTTCTATGGATATATAACAGCAGCATGCCCTTTTTTTTTTCAATGGCTATACACAGCAATATCTCTTTTGTTCATATTTGGTCATTTTGGCATATTATTGCTATTTTTTATTTTCACATAATATTTTTATATTTTTTGTTATTATTTTTGTTTTCCTTGCTGTTGTTCATTTAATTTGTTTGCTGTGTGGAGGGTATTAGGGTTTGGGTAAAATATGAAAGGGCATTAGGGTTTTGTAAAGGGATTTGGGGAAGGATAGGGTTTTTAGGAATTTGGGATGGGAAATTTAGCATTTCTTGCAAATGAAATAAGAGATAAACATATATTAACATTTGTGAATTTAATAAGGAAACAAGGAGGGGATAAGAGGGACTTAAAACCTTGAGAAAACACACAAACCCTAGCATAATGCCTACATTAACAACAACCAAATTTACCCATTCTCTTGCAAAATCTTACATGATAAAACCATTAGACACATCATTATTTAATCATCCCTTGGCATCATTGATGAATTTAGAGCCTACCTCGATCGATTTGGCACTTGAGAGGGCGATTTGATCGATTTGGAGGGTTTCTGGCAAACTCATGCCGAGTGGTCGCGCCCCTATTTCGAGTGGTCGCGCCCCCTCTGAGTCGTCGCGCCCCTTCTGAAAATGCACTGTAGGAGTGGCGTTGAGTGGTCGCGTCCCGCCCAACTGGTCGCGCACCTGTTTCGAGTGGTTGCGCCCCTTGGAAATGAACCCAATTGCTGCAAATCGCCTTCTTTGAGCTCTCTCTTGTGTTTTGCAAGCTTGCAAATGCATAATGAGGCTATGTAGAGGGAAATTTAGTCTTTATAGGCCCGCATTAGAAAAAATTAAATCATCAAACCCACTTTCTAATGTTGTATGTTTTGACATTCATTTTAACACTGTTTTAAGTTTCACTTTGCCTGAAATTGATCTTTTGAGTGCTTTAACTTGGTTCTTTTTGCAGGTTGACTATCTGATGGACTCTGGCGAGTAAACCAGGGTTATGGCCGGCATTCTGAAGAATTTTGAAAGTTTTCCTTATTTTTGCAAATTTCACATGACCTTGGGTTTAAAAACAGAGTTTTTAAATCCAAGGTATAAATGAGCTGTAGCTGATGAAAAATATCAATGGAACATATTTACATACCTCCTTCTGGCTTGCTGGGGACTATTAGACCTTTGACTCATGACCTTGCAGTGATTTTGACCGAAACCCTAGACCTAGACTTGGGATTTCAAAACAAAAATAAAACAAGTGTAACACAAGCTCATTCACATGATATGACCTGATCCAGCAAAGCCAAGAAGGGAACAAAGACCAGCTCCCCCATCAGTGTTATGGCATGCCTAACGGGATGCAAAACTGATGCTGATGAGACACCTACCTATGCATATGCAAAGAGCTGTTGATCACCGATGGAGGGCTCAAGACCGACACTAACACGCTACTTCAATATGTAGAACTTGTGTGCGTATGTTGTTATATTAAGGAAAACCTGCGTATACGCTATTTTGAATTATCGAACCAACGTGTATACACACCTTTGCTATGTTGAACCTGTGTACAGATGTAAAAGATAATTTACCCTTTTCAACTATTCAGACATCAGTTATACCCAGATCATCAGATTTACAGATCAAGTCATGCGCCAAATATAAAAGATCAAAATCACACAAAGATACTTCTCTTGAAGCCTTAATATCTTGACCCATCAATAGAACTTATAATTCTTCTAGAGCTCGGGTTCCTCCTTGATTCAAATCTAGCTATGCACCATAACTCAATGACTAGTATTCTAGATCTTTCTCTTCATAAGATATTAAATGCTTGAGTGCCTTTGCCTAATGATCTCATTCCCCTTTTATAGTCTTAGGCCTTACTCAATACCATGGTCCAAAACCACTTAGAACCAATACCTAGGTCCAAATACCTGGGTTCAACACTTCGGACAAGATACCATGATCCAAAACCATAGGTCCAAATACCAAGGACCAAAAGCCAAGTTTTCCAAACTGTACGCGCTTTTTTGTGCATGAAAGTGCGTGTATACGCATATGCGCCTTTTGGTTTATGAATCCGTGTGTATACCCAGCTTGGTCAACGGGAACCTGTGTATACCTCCTTTTCTTTATTCTGAGAGCCTATGAGCCTGAACTGCCATCTAAGTGATTTCCCAAGTGAGTTTCCATCAAGGCCAATACCTATGCCATAGTGACAAGCCTGTGTCATAATGCCAACATTCTTGTCATACAACTTATTTTAACATTATGTAATATATACCTTCTTTGCTTTTTCTTCAGAGCTATTCTTATGGACTTGTCTTTACTTTTGGACATTTTAACACACCATTCTTTTGTTACTACTCAAATTCCATTATTATTATATTTTTCATGCGACTTGAGATGTTGTTGCGTACTCCCTCTAAGACAATGCGAGCTTCTTCCAAATTCTATCATTTGCATTCTTGATGACCCAACATATGTTTCTTCATTTTCTCCTTCTTCTAGTACATCTTATGTACATAATATGGTGTAGTGCACTATAATTGGGTATTACTTATTCTATTGTTAATGTGAAGAAGAGATCGTCTTCAATCTCTTATTGTTGTTTTTTTCTTCCTTTCATCATATATACATTTTCTGGAGTTATGATTCCTTTTGTTATTAATTTTCTTGAGTCTTCTTCTCTAGTTCTACAACTTCCTGAATTGAATGTGACTTCATGTCATCTATCAACCATTTGACTCACACTCGAGATGTTGTGCTCTAGGCCTTCAACAAGTAAAACATTATCAACATTTGTATTTTTATTATCAAGGCTAAATTTACCTCTTCCTATCACTTTGTTGACATATCATCTCCAAGAATAGCATTGCCACCTATGACCTTCATTAAATAAAAAACCTACTCATATCTCCAGTCACATAGTGAGAGCATCCACTATCGATATGCCACTGATCATTTGTTTCTTGAGCACGCAATACTAGACTAGATTTCACTTATTGTGTTTCTATTGTTCTCCATATCTTCCTTTCATAATTGCATTAGAGCCTTCTTGAGGGATTCAATATGTAACAACCTCAGGTTATATTTCCATGTAAAAAATGAAAAAATCAAATACGGGACATGTATTTCAAGTTGAATGAGGGGGAAAACATCACATTGGGGGTCACTTGTGGTTAATTATTTATTGGCTATGAAAATTGGCATTGGCGTTGGAATTGGAAAAGGCAAAAGGCAATAAATGGAAAATTCAAGCAATAAAGGAAAACAGGAGAAAAGGAAGATGAAGAGATAAAAACATGCATGCAAGGGAAAATGAAGTTAAAGGGAAAGAAAAAGAAAATAAATTAGAGAGAGATAATTCTAGCATTTTATCTTGGGAGAAAAGAGAGGAAGAAAGAGGGAGAAGCTACAACACACAAGAGAAGACTACTACAATAAAAGGTACCCTACGGCATGAGTAAGAGAAATAACAAGCAAGGGAGCAATCAAGTAAGGAATGAGCAAGGGAGTGCAAGAGAAAATTTTGGACAATAGCAAGGGCAAAGAATAGTTGTGGATTTGCAGGTAATAGTGTGCATGTGTTATTTAGCATGTCGGGATGTGATGCATGTTCTATGCATTGGTTTACTATTTCTTTTTTTTGTCATTAACATGGGATTTTCCTGGATTGACAATTATGAATAGCCTTTTCGTTTCCATTTCCTGGATAGCCATGATGTAGTTGGTTCATTTTTTTGGATTAAGCTTTGGATTGCTAGTAGATTTTGGATCCTGGTTGAGGTGGTCTCAGGAAACTCCCAAGGGTTAAGGGTGGTGATGGTTTTCTCCTATAACTCTTGAAAAGTAGGTGGAGATAGGAAACTTCCTCTGGGTATGGTGAAGAAAGTCTTAAGCATCCAAGCTTGTTTGATTTTGGTGATTTCTGGGTTGGTTTAGGTGAAATCACTGTGGTTGAGGGTTGAGGTGGTTTGGCCTCTAGAAGATCTAGTTGGTTTTGTTTTGGTTTCTCATGTGATCCCAAATTCATGCTTGGAATATGGAACAGGGGTGATTGGCTGAAAGAAAGATTTGATTCAGCTCAATCTATGGCTGGGTGGTACATGGAATTCCCTAACTTGGTTGGTTTTATGCATATGTTATTATGTGTTATTTCTTATTGAGATCAATGAGAATATGTATTGGTTATTGTGTTGATTTTATGACTAGTTTTCATGGCTTAATTCTAGTTAAATGTTGGTAATAGGCATGGTTAAATGATGTGCTCTTATTATAGTTTTATTCCATGGTTTGATAGGCTCATGGATATATATATTTGAATCCATGAGATAACAAGTATTGTTGTAGCTAGCTTAAGAGGGAAGTGATCTTTCTTGATGATTCTTTGATGAAATTAATGAGATAGTGATTAGATATGCATTCATCACCTGTAGCTACCATGTTTACCATATGTTTGTCTAAACGTTTATCATGTGTTTGGCATGTTTGGGCAGGATTTGAGCCTAAGTATAGGTTATGCATACTTGTGATTATCTTAGAATTTGTAACACCCTCATCCCACATCTACCCAAGTAACTGGCCAACTGGGGTAAATATTTGACGAGAGGACGCTATAATGGGATTCAACCTCCTAGGTCACCTTAAGGAAGTGGAATCAACAGAAACACACCATATAGACCTTCCATGTCAGCAACTGAACTCCCAGGAGACATCCCAACCACTTAGGTGACCAGCCCTTGAGACCAAATGAATTTTTAGACAATTAAACATGTGGATTCTCCCTTGATATGGGCATGCATGCATCTAGGATGCTCTGGACACTCCCACATCATAGGTATGCATCTGCATAGGGACTTTCCTCCTTAGACTTGTGCCTACATCTCTAGGATTTGTGCCACTTTTTCAGGCCCAGAGCCCAGGTCACTTTCCAGAACCCAATGACACTTTCGGAAATGAATTTACACGACATAACAATGATGAATTTGCAAAAAAAAATGATAAGGTCTAGACTAGGCCCCTACTAGCCATGACAATAATTTCGTCAAACATGTCACAAATATGTAATCAATAGGTTTAAACAACATATCTGAGCATAGGGGTCTCATACTTATCTGAGAATCGCTAAGGAGCATTGTTCCCTTATATCATTAGCTTCATTATCATCTATAGGGTCATAGATACATTATTCATTCATTTACAAATCAAAACACGAGGAGAGCCATACATCATCACTGTCATAATACATGCTTATAACCAACATAATAACAACAGAAATGTCAAGGATACATCAACCATATAATCCACATATAAACCAGTACATTTACATATAATATACCAAGGAAAGAACTTGGTATTAACGAATGCAAAAGCCAACCCGGTGTGGGACTACCATATTCCACTTGACCACAAATTGGCTGAGCCAAATCTCTTTTCATCCAATCACCCCATGCCATATTCCAAGCATGAATGTGGGACTCAAACCAAAAGAACCAACCAGGGCATATCGAGGCTAAACCACCTCACCCTCATCAATAGAAACCAAGATTTATCGCAATCCACACCGGATCACTCGACCAATACAATAAACATGTAATAACATGCTTTACCATGATCTCCACCAGATCACTAGACCAAAACAAGAATGGACGCCACTGGATTTCTCCACCTACACAATCAAGGATTTTAATGTCTCCTAGTCTCTCAGGATTTACTGCAATCCACTATCTGATCTAGGGATCACTAGGCCCTAAACCAAGACTCCGCCCTCTAGGCTTTACTGTATATCCCATTATTCACCGGCAAGGATTCCTAGGCCTAATCAAGGGAAACCACCTCTAGGATTTACCATATATCATGCCATTAACTAGTTGAGGATTCCTAGGGCCACAGAGGCACACAACACCTGGATTTACTACAACCCACAGTCTGGTTCAGGGGTCACTAAGCCAGTGGCTTTACCTCAATCCATAGTTTGGTTCGAGGATCACTAGGCCATGTGTTCTTCCTTTTGGACATCCACCTTACTTAACTTCGAATCCATCCAACAATACAGCTTAACCAAAACATGAGAACCCCATCACACCATGGTTATTAGGAAATGGAAAGGCTAGGCTAAAGACATTGTCACACCTAGAAAAAGCCATGCCATAACAGCAAAGAACCACATACAATACCATTCATGCCAAATCTAGCAAGAAAAACACACATGCAAATCGATACCTACAAAGAATATACAGTCGTAGCTGCTTGATCCTTCTCTTCCTTGCTTTCTCCTTCATTCCGCTTTCCTCCTTTGCCTTTCTTAATACAATAAAAAAGTGCTCCAAGAAAACTATGTGTCCAAGAGTGAGAGAGAGAGAATAATGAGAGAGCTCCAAAATTGAATTGGCCAAGCTTGCCAACTAGTCCTTAGAAGCCTTTTTATCAATGATGCCTCTATTTTCTTCATTTTCCATTATTTTCCTTCATTCTCCTTCTCACATGAAACATGTAACCTTTCAACTTCATTTTCTCCTAATTTCCATTATTTTCATGAATAAATGTGCCAAAATTTAAAAATGTCATTTTTCCTTTCCAAAGCCTTTGTCATTGCCTTTGCCAATTCTTTAGCCATAATAAATGTAATGAACACCCACAAGGATATTTTTCCCAACATTCAGCTTGGAATACATGTCACATGATCGTGGTCTTATATTTTTTTACATGGATTTTAACCAAGGTTGTTACAGAACCTTCCCCCTTAGGGGAACACCGTCCTTGATATTCAATGACACCAATAACCAGGAAACTGCTAAAAACAAAACATATTGTCTATGTATCTTTATAACATAGTTCGTTGTAGTATTTATAATGAATGACCTACTCAAAAGCAAAACATCATGACAACATGACAACATAATGCATATTGGAGCTTTATAACATAGCTCATTATGATATTTACAATAACCACATATACATGTATGCACATTTTCTAAACCAGAAAATAAAAGGATATGATGCCTATATAAATCAACAAGGGAATCCAGAGACTCACACCTCCACCCTCAAAAGTAGTACCAGGATTCACCTCCTTCCTAGGAAGTCTAGAATCCAATATTAAAGTCAAAGTTGTATCTAATGTCCAGTGTTACAATCTTGCACCACTTGTCCTCTCAATGAATAGTTAACACCTCATTTTTCCAGGATTCACTCCCAATGTGCATCTAATTCCATCTGCAATGCTAATGACCAAAACAAATCCATCCCTGACATTCCCTTCTCTGTTACACAATCCCTCGGGCAATCTAGTCACCCCTTTTGTGTAGTCACTCACCTTCCAAGTTCCCTAGCATCCCCTATCCTAGGTGATCCATCCCTTGGCAAGGATTCCTTGCATCATAAGGTCAAATAACCAAGGCATATACCTACCTCAAAACCATCATACTGGTCATGGAAATTAATGGACACTATTGTGTACCAATGTCCCATAATGGCCCTGCTCCTGAATTGCTTCAGCAGCATACTTTTACTTGTTCTAATTTCTTTCACTGTTGTTGTTAATTCTTGTAGTTGATTTCAACCACCGAACTCGGGAATTTCTCATGCTTTCCTGTGCCAAGCACATAAGTGCCATTAGATTTAAAATAAATTGAAATAAATTCACATTGTAACTTATTGGTAGCTCGTCAATCATGTACACTTGTAATCCTAGGTCACAACAAGTCAAACTAGCATCTCTAATCAAATCATTATGTATAAACATATTACATCAAGTTAGCTGACAACATAACCATCATAAATCAAAATCATGAATCACATGCAATCATCATAAACCAAAATCATAGATCACATATAACCATTATAAATCAAAATCATAGATCATATGTATAATAAAACTGAAAATAAAATACTAATATTTATCCTTAATCGGTCCTTAATTCTTCCTTTGTACTTTATGTACACACACCATATCGGTTGCCACGTTCGGTAAGCGCCCAGTGCCCTTACTTCCTTCAATCACGTACGCATACACAATGTATATCACAACACATACATCCACACACACTATGCGACACCACACAATACATATTGCACCTACACCTTATATACAACCCAACACATACATCTATACCTGATGTACAATTCCACACAATACATGTACCTACACTTGGTGTACAACACAACATAATGAATTTACTACACATAATACAACACAACGGGCACACATGTCACAGTACCACAACTACACAATGCACATACATAGTACTGCATGCCCACAACACAACATGTACGACATGCACATAATACCACATGTACAACATGTACACAGAACCACCTATACATGACACCACCTACACAATGTGTACACGACATCACATGCACATGGCACCACCTGCACAATGTGTACACAATGCCACATGTACAGCGTGTACACAACTCCAGACGTACACGACACCACATGCACAACATGTACACGACACCACATGTACACAACAACATATGTACGACATATACATAGCACCACCTGCACACATCACCATATGTACAACATGTACATTTCACCACATCCTCACAACACCACTTGTACAATCATGCACACAACACCATATGTATATAGCACCACATGTACAACATGCAGACAACACCATATGTACATAGTGCTACATATACAACATGTACATAGCACCCTATGTACACAGCATTGCATATCCAACATGAGCACAACACCATATGCACAAAAAACCGCATATCCATCATGCTCATAGTATAATATGTACACAACACCGCTATCCAACATGTACATAACATTGTCTATACCTTGCAATGCATATGCAATATTCGCACAACACTGTTTGTACCACCCTGTACATAACATTGCATAAACAACATGTACACACATTATATATATACACAACACTGCATGCACACAACATCATAGATGAAACATGTACAACATATACAACATATGCACAATAGTAGTACCACACATTCAAAACCACACTGTCCCTAACAAGCAACCTTGCTTTCAGTGTCTTATCCATGCTTGTCCCAGCATGTCGCAAACCACACTGCTTTCATTTCATTGATGTATCCCTCAGCCTAGCCTGTCCATAACATAAACTTAGGCATAATATAAGCATACAATATCAATTCATATCCACATGATATTGCCCTCGTAAATTTGTTGAGGCTACTCTTCCCAATTCATTCCCCATAAGACCAAGAACCTCTTTCATGCCCTTCACCTACATAAGCAATCATTCTTCCATAGAATGATCCCTGACAACCTGTCAGATAATGACATACATACATGCATATATATACATATAAATATTATCATTAAACAATCATGATTCTATAAAACAATGATACATACATATATACATATAAATATTATCATAAAACAATCATGATCACAACATAATTACTAGATCTTAAGGTCAAATTTAAGATAGCTTCCTTTAATCATGCACAGCATGAACAATATTGAGAATAACAGCTCCCAGCATAGCCAAGGAATTTGAAACCTCAAATCCATTTACTTTACGCTTTATTTTACCTTTCTCATTATTTCCCTATCACCATCCTTTTACCTCAATTGACCCAACCAATCCAACTAGTTGTCATACGCTTGCCTTCCACTACCCTTATACATGCACCGACTTCATATGATTCTTACATTGTCTGTTGGATTTCATTCAACTCTCCTCGAGCTCCAACAACTTTCATCTTTCCCAAACCAATTCCCAAGACTCAAAACATAAAAGGCAAGACAAGAAGCAAACAAGGGGAAAACCTTGAAAAAAAATAACAACACGACACCACAACAAAGTGGCAAGGCATTGCACTAGATATATGAAAAATCACAAATCAAGCTTAGCAAATCACAAAAGACCAAAAACACAAGACTAGCAACAAACACCATGATGCAATCCCCATGGTTCTTAGTGCCTCTAAGTGAAATCTCAACCTAAACCTTCTTTAGAATCTCATGGCAGTTTCTTGGCCATGACATCCCTGCATCATGTTGCCATAGAGACATAACTCTCAATTTATAAGTAAATATAACAATATACATGTTAGCTTACCTTTTTATGGCAAGCATGTTTCCTTGTAGTTGAACACCTCTATGCCATGTCTCAAGGGACTCCAATTCCTTGACAAATCTAGCTATAACTAAACACCAGTGGTTATACCTATCAATTACATGTCCATAAATATAGCACATATCCACATAATTTCAGACAAATTATGGTTAAGAAGACTTTTTGTATGAAAAGCACGCATTTGTTTGGAATTATAGTTTCCAAACATAGCTAGAGGAATTCTCACCCAATTCCTTTCTTTTACCTTTACCTTGTTTTAATTGAGTCTTACTATGTATTGTCACATCACCCAATGGATAGTTATATAAACAAATCAACTATTACCTTGTTATGCTAATACCAAGCATGTTTCCTGCAACTGTTCACACATGTCAACCACATGTTCCAAATATCAAGGCAATCATATCTATCAATTTGAAATCAACCTTTACCAAGACTACAACCATGTCATACTTAACAATCAACTCACACTCATCAATCATAATACATAATGCTACAACTATCACCTACTTAAACTCAAGTGCATGCCAGTTGTCTCAACACACGTGTTAGCACAACCATCTTAAAACAAAATCCTTTCATCATGCAATCTTATAGACACATACTCATATCATGAAATTAATCAAACATCCAAACAACAGATAAACGATATAATAGATACCAACATTCAAACACCAAGTAGACAACATAGTCAAACATTCAAGCACAAAGTAGATAACATAAGCAAGCTCATACCTCAATGTATCTCAGGGGAGGCTATCTTGTCTGCACAATAAATCTAGTTAGTGCGATATAACTTCACAACACATCAGCTCAAACTCAATTAAGATCGTGATATCCATAACAATGATTAACTAACATATTTACATCATAATCTCATAAACAATTATCATTCATACATAGTAATCACATCTGCACAGTCGGCCTAAATTAGTATGACATAATATCACAACATATTAACTCATACATGAATGTCATAACCCTAACCATTTGCATAGAGCAGTCCAAATTAGTATGATACATATAACATCAAGATCTTAATGTAATAACCCTAATCATCAAGTTACTATCATATAACAACAACAAGTTATATATCATGCTCATTAGCAAAATATAACCTAATCATCAAGTTAACTATCATATACCAGGCAACAAGTTAAAACTATAACATACTCATCAACAACATATAACATAAATCAACAATAGAAATGCATACAACCACATGTTATTATCATTCATGACTATCTGACGCATGTGCATATGACTACACAAATCAACTAGCATTTATCATGTATGTAACCATAACATCAATAGAATAACCATAATGCATATAACAATACTGAACCTACTATTGACAATGTTGGAAATCCGTCAACCAACGGGATCTCCCTGATATGAAGTCCCAATTAGATCTCACAATGTTTGGTATAGGAGTCCCATCTGGTATAAAGGCACAGTTTCCAAATACTCAAAGATCTGCCTTGGCTCTAGCTATCAACATAGGGGAGTGATGCAATGCTATCTTCGAACAACAAGGTAAGTGTGCCTGGTGAGTGTGCAATGCAAATGTGTCAAGGTTCTTATACTATAAAAGGGGGGAGAAAAGTGAACCTCTAAGTGAGAGGTAATAGTACCACCTAGGAAAGGCAACAATTGGACCAGGAAGGTCTGTCCAGCATCTAGTGGAATAATACACAGCGGATACAGCAGTCGTTAAAACCAAAGTACAGGGAAAGATCCATCCACCATCCAACAGAATAGTCCACAACAAATGTGATGTTCATTCTAACCAATGAGAGAGAAAGGTTTTTCTAATATCCTGCAGAGTAGTCCACAAGGATGAGACAACAATGATAACCAATACAACACATTCCAAACAATGTAAGTAGTAAAACAACTGAAATAGTTCAACTATCTTAGTACATGTGAAAAAAAATGAATTAAAAATGATCAAAAAATAGTCTTACAAACATCCACAAGTCATGCAGGGAAACGTGTTGGCTTGAACAGGGTTTTGTATTAAGAAAAAGTTCCAAGACACATATTCACATCATACATCACTAGCCCAAGTAATGGGATATTAGAGCCACTCCTTTCTCCTCAAAGGACTAACTTAAACTCTTTATGATTTGCGCGAGGGGCCAAGGTGAAAATTCCTTTTCTCATACAATGAGGGGGTATATATAACCAAGGGGTGATGTTTGACCCTTATCACTCTTTGACTACCCTCCTGACTGTTCAACTTCCTATGACTTTTCAACTTACATGACTCTTCATATTCATGTGTGTTCATTGGACTTCCAATTTACATTACATTTGATTTACAATAGAGATGGCCCATAATAGTGATGTGGCCTTTAAAAACTCATGACATGAATTGACATGATAATATTGACATGGACTAGGTTGTTGAGGTGGCAATGTCAAGCCGTTGTTGTTGCTGAGTGATGGATGTGTTCTTGGATGCGCTTTCTCTTCTCCTCTGCGTAGCTTAATGATGCGAGGTCTTCAATAATATTGTATCTTGAGAGATGGTTGCATGCATGTGTACCCTTTGCTTATGCTTGACAATATTCTTTGTTCATCCAGCTATAAATGAGTCTTCTAGCATGTTCGCTCCTCCTTCTCCTTCTTCATCATCTCATCATGATCTAGTAGTGTACATGTTCCTACAATTCATTCATGACAGGATGACATCAAATCCAAAAATTCCCTAGTCTAAGATGATGCACTATTATCCATGGACTAAGCATGGGACATGAGATAGGTTGGGAAAGAGGGCCCAGTAATTGCACATTGCATGGTTCCAGGTGACAGGGAGGGACACTGGTCACTCAAATTGCGTAGAGTGCAGCTCAGGCTTGGCTTAGGCCCCTAAGTCTATTAAATAGTTGTGCATGGTTTAATTAAATATTTCATAAGTCAAGAGGAAAGGGGGAGTTTGTGAGTTATATCTATTGCCAATTAATATAGCATCGGTGGAATCAACCTTGTTTGATTAATCATTGGGAGGCTTACCCATTCCTCTAGAATATTTGGATAAAATAACAACGGGAAGAGGAGAAGCAGGAATCGCATTCAATTATTTGAGTAAAAGCTTATGTTGATGTTTAGTCTCACTAAGCTCATGAAGATAAATGTTTTTTCTAGATTTTTTCATGTCCTCCACTGTGTTATATTCCATAGTATCTGCAACTACCAAGGTTTTGGATGAGGATGGAAGATTATATGAGGATGGAGTTGGTTGAGGAGATGTGGACAAAGAATTTTTATTGACCACTTTATCCTTAGTAGCAGAGGTTAAAGGATTTTTCTTTTGGGTTGATTGTACTGAATCAGTAGGACATTTACTCCTAGTGCTAACAGGTAAAGCTTCTTGTTCATGTTCATTATCAGAAGTAGGTAGGATAAAATCCCACATCCCATGTACTTAAACCAATTATTCATCTTCAGATTCATTAGCAGATAATCTTGTTTCTTCATCATCTTCATCCAAATCAGACTCAGTGTTAGATATTGTATTTGGAGGTTGAGGATTAGATGTCTGATTTCTCTTGAAGGATCTAAAATGTTTTTTAGCAGAGGATTCAGCTACCTGTCTTTTAGTTTCTACCATCTCATTTGACATGGTTTTAATGACTTTTTGTAAGCCTTCAAGATCGAAGGGACCCTTAGGGGCTTTCTTATTTTATTCATCTTTAAGTGTAACCTTTTTCGTCTTTATATATTCCTGGGCAGTCTTCATTTCTAATGCAACTATTCTCTTTTCTACAAACATGGCTTCCTTCATGTTTTCTACTAAAGTATCCTTATTGGCTCTATCCACAAAAATCACTATATTGGAAGGAAGAGAGGAGATATACCATTTGATCTATACATCAACACCATGGCTTGATGTAACTGAGATTTTGTTTAGCAATTTATTAAATCTGGAATTAGAAAGATCATTAATAAGGGATGTAGTTGTGTGGTCATCACCGAATTTATCTGAGAATTGTTCCTCAAACATGTCCCAATTAGTAATAGATCCTGGTGGTAATGAAAAATACCATGAACCTGTCGATCCTTGAAGGTTGTAGGAAAAAATATTACTACACAGTCTTCTTCAACTACTCCATTAAGATTAATGGATAACATATAATTGTGGAGATGCTCTTCAGCAGGTAATCCATCATCGAGATTAAATTTTGGTAGCCATTTGGTAGCCATATTTTGAGATGTTTAGGTAGATCATGGAGAGGTGTTGTCATTTGCACAACTCCATGATTGGCCCATGGTCTAACTGGTGGTGGGGGTGGCTGTTGTTGTCTTCCTGCCATTATTGGAGTTTGGGAAGAGGTGAATGTTGAGGGTGATTGTGTGGAAGAAGAGGTAGTTTGTGTATTAGTTCTAGATGAACTGGCAGCAATAATTTGAGAATAAGGGGTATTAAAAGGAATGAATGGAGGGAATGAAGGAGTCTATGGAGGTGAGTTTGACAAAATCTCAATAGTGGATATTTGTGACTCAAAATTCTTAGTCTTTTTCTGGAAATAAGGAAGAGGAAACTCGAATGGAGGAACCCCAAGCTTCTCCCTTTGAGAACAAGTTAAAATCTGAGTGGATTTTAAAGTATAAGTTACACTTCCTTTAGAAGCTTTAGATGGCACACGTTTTTCTGCCAAAACATAAATTTCTCCTAATTTCTTTATTAAAGTTTGGACTTCAGGTGATTCTAGATTATAATCTAAAGAGGGTACTTTATAAAGTGTACTAGGAGATTTAGGAGTTGATTGCTCAACTTTTGATCTAGTAATAAGAGCTTTGGATGAAGATCTAGAAGTTGGAGGTGATCTTGAGGGGGAGTGACTCTTGGAATGGCTTTTTAATTTAGATTGAGTTCCATTTTCCATTCATAGTCGAAGGCCTTCCTTCTAGAGCAAAAATGTTGATGCATCAAAAATCGCTGCAACAACATGGAGGAAAACCGAGTTAGGGACTTGAATACCATCCCTTTTCCATTTGGAATGGTGGCTCTGAATGGATATAATGGGACCAATTTCCCAATAAAATGTGATAAAATGGATAGAGTGTTTATAATCAAAACTAATTGATAGATGGGAGTGATTTATAAACTGAAATACATGTATTGATCTATATATTACCCATGGTTACGTTTATGCGATCTAAAATAATTGTCCTTGGTGCATGATAATAAAGATTAATCAAACACTTGCAGAAATGAAAAGCATTTTAAGATAATTATTTTGATTAAATAATTAATCAAAATAATTGATGAAACTCGTATCACAATAAATTAAAGTTAACAAATCATTTATATATGTATTGAATATGAAAATTCTAGCATGTTCATAAATGAATTAATGTAGACCTGCATTAGAAAAGATACATATGATAAAAAATATAGAGAGGAATGGCTATTAATTCATAAACAAAATAGAAATACAATGATAAAATTACCCGATGTATGTTACTATTCTCATGAAAGAAATAGTTTTGGTAGAGTCTTTCTCATTAAGATGGTTTCAAAAGTACAAAAGTGCAAGCTTCCAAAGCCTTCTCTACAAAACTTCAGGACCTTGATCCAGTCATTCTACTAAGATAAGTTTGAAAGTACAAAAGTGCAAGCTTTCAAAGCCTTTCCTTATAAAATTCCGGGTCTATTTATTTATAGACATGAAAGGGTTTATATAGCAAAAATAAAATATAAAAATAGAAAATACATAAAAAGTGTTGAGGAGGTTGAAACAACTCTCCTTAAGATAAGATACAATAAGGCAAAAATAGAAGTCGTTGAAATGACGAGCCCATGAATGCAATTGTGCCTATTCTTTCATTTGCTACTTGAGCTCGTAAATATCCAACATTGGCTTAAATTTAGGGGGCTGGCTAGTCCTCATGCGTAGTTATCCAGTGTACACTACATCTGAAAGTGCAGGAAGCATATGAGTGGGAGTCAGCAAGGTAGCGAAGCATTAGCCACTGAGTGTGTGGCTTCACTAGATATTTCCAGTAAATTTTTGTCAACTTTTTAATTGCTTCTTCCTTTGTCTTTGAAATTTCCTGCCATTTTCTTTCCAAAAATTTAATATCACGAATATTACTAGGTGGTCATTCTTGAATCAGGTTGGCATTATGCAGGTTATCATTGATAGTTTCAATGGTGTTACTGGCAGCATCATTTTCCCTAGAGACCTCTCTTTCTACCTGTTTCAACTGAATGTCCCAAAGAGGATTTCCTTGTGAGATTCCTCTATTCTGGGAAGTTCTGATGCTTTGCCTTCTAGTGTATCCTGCCATGTTATAAATCCTGAGATTTCATCATCAATGTTATTGAAAGTAACCCTCAGATCGGAAGATTGATTCATCATTGAATCGCTTTTGAAACATAGTGGATTGATGATAGATAACTTTTGATAGAATATCGCTTTTTGTTGTGCTAACAGAGTGTTTAGTTCCAATGCTTCCTTTATAAAGTCTTCCACTTTAGGATTGTCCTTCCACTAATCAAGTGAAAATTAGAGCAGTCGGATTTGAGTATCCTTAATACTAATCTCTGCCTAATGTTGGAGCTTTAATTGATCAAATCTATGTTGGAGTTGAGACAATTGTGTCTTCACTTGTTGGTAAATACTTTATCTTTCTACTACCAACCATTGTTCCAATTTTTGAATCCTTTCTTCCTTTTCCCTGATCAGTTGTCCAACTTTTGTTGCTTTATCAATTATGGAAGATGCATAAGCACCTGCAAACTATGACAACTTTGTTAAATTCTCTGTAGGATCAGTTTGTGTATCCTTCCACACTATGTCCATTGGTATATCACAGGGAATGATTGTTGATGATTGCTTTTTTATTCTCTGTTTCCTCTATATTTTCACCACAACTCGATGTTTGGGACTGTAAAATATGTCAAGAGGAGGGATTTCTTGCACTTTAAGGACAATTTCGGATGAAGGGAATGTCGGGATTATTTAAATTTCATTTGTAGTGACAACTTTATCATAAGCCCTATCAGTAAACGAGATTTGTCTAGTGCTCTGGGGTATGTTGAATGTTTTATCCAACTCAATATTTTATGTCCCTTATTTTCATTCAAGTTGTTGATCAAACTATTTCCAGGCTTCATCGAGTTCATTATTGAAGGGTATTTTATCAATATGAATTTCTGTGGATTTATCTTCCATTTCAATATCTTTAGAAACCTACTCTAAATCATGTTTTGAATTCTGTCCTGAATCCTTCTCTGAATCCTTTTCTGAATTCTACTCTGAATCCTACTCTGAACTCTTCTCTTCACTGAAAATCGGTTGAGAAATACTAAACAGACCTAAAGGGATGTTCTGTAGTCTTTTTCCCCTGTATTCTTTGAATTGCCCTAGCTTTTATGGATTAAGTTTCAATTTAGCCAGGTGTTGTACTTATGAGAATATCTTGGAAGATTCAAATAGGTCATCATAGTCATCATCTTCATGGCTGAATTGCCTGATTTTTACTTGAGTAGTAACACTTTGTGCTACTTTTTTTGGATCAAACTGTCTGCCAAGCACAGTAGCAAGGTTTAAACATTTTATGTTATCCATTTCAAGTGAAGCATGCTTGAAATCATGTAGAGCATATACACCACAATGGATAGGGAATGAAGGCCATAGATATTTATTGGCTTCCTTTAGGGTCTTTGTCAATCCATCCCCTACAGTTTGATAGGCAATCTTCCTAGCCAGTAGTTTATCAGGGACATATAATGGGGGAACATGAGGAGGCTCCAAACTTCCATAGACTCTAACATAGGTAAATATTTCTTCACCAAACCACCTTCCTATTGGTATGAAATCAATTTTGGCCTCTTCGGATAGTGTTGGGGCTCTTTTATCAAAAACAACTTGGTGTATTGGTAGAATGACTCCTTGGTAAATTTTATAAAAATGGGTGTGGAAATTAGATTCCCACTAGATTTTATGATATATATGGATAAGAGTGGGGTCTTGAATGGTCCATTTCCATCCCATGGTTGGGAAATCTGAAGTGAAACTGACCGCATCCATGATATATGTGCTCATAAAGAATGGTGGAACTACTCTGGTAGTAACATACTGGTTTTGTCTGTATTCTCAAATTTGGGAGGCAATATTATTTGAAAGTATAGTGCCTCAACCCATTTTATAATAATATGTTGTTACCTCAATAAGTGGAACCCATTCAATTGAGAATTTAGCTGTATTGGGGTACCCAAATAGTCTACACATCATAGCTATGATAAAAGAATAGGGAGCGGCGAGAGAAGATAAAGAGTACATACCCAACTTTTCATGTTTGTGTTTGTTTGGGTAGGATCTCTATCGTTTAATTGGATCTGATTCCACTTTATTCTCTCTTGAAAAATTTTCCAGGAAATATTTTCCATATACCTTTTGTGGGTCAGGTATATGGTACATTTTCTTCAAATCTTGAGTTGTAAAAGACCCAATGACTGTTTTTCTTGAAGTCAAGAATGTCTTATCAGTGATATTGATGTTGTCAATTATCCATTTCACCATATTGGTATAAGGAAATATTTTGGGTTGAGCAGCGATCCTGTGAAGAAAATAGCTGGCAACTTCATAGTTGGAGGCTTCAGAAGATGAAGCAGCATATGTTGTTTCCACTCTCTGAATTACCTTGGGTCCTTTTCTTTTGAGAAATTGATACATGGATTCCCATGAGGATGTTCCACTGTCTATCATGAATGTAGTGTCTGAGAAAAGCGAGGGAATTTCTAATACTTGGGAAGCAGAAAGTGTGGGTTGCAAAGCTTCCATGGCTTTCTTTCCTTTTTTTTTCTTTTTCATTGTATTACGTCGCTTCTTTTCGGGATTAACCCACAATTGGAAATACAGAGGAATGAAGAACAACATGTTTGAAATGCGGAATCGTTTGAACATACAAGGTTGGAAATGATACGAATATAGTTTAAATGCGAACAAATCTAAAATGTCTACATGCAGGCCATCAAATCACCTTGGGGCTTTAAATCATAAATATTGTTACAAGTCCTTAATAACTGAAATCATGGCTTCATGTGAAAATTTATTATTCCATTAATAGATCATATCAAAAAAACTTTTCAAACAGTAATCTTAACATTAGGGGATTTTTTAGGTCTAAAATGGGCCTCTTAAGAAAAATGTACAACCAAAATATTGTTTTTAAGAACCAATATGATTCGATATGATGATGTCAACCATGGGGGATGATTCACCATTTTTAGAGTAAAAAAGTAAAAAGATTAAAAAATAATAAAATAATAAAACTACTTTTTCAGAACGTATTTTCAACTTATCTCCCTAAGGTTTTAATCAACTTTCGAGCAGGGGTACTCATTGTATGCAAAATTTAATTCCTCATCTAAGGAGTACCCATGTTGCATATTTTTTATGGACCTTGCTACATGAAAAATGAGAAATACATGAAAAAACGTGATGGAAGATCATGGAAGATCATGGAATCTTCCAGAAGCTTCCCCTCTGACACTTGCCACTCCATTTTCGACCAGGGATGAGTAAGAGATCATCATTCTCCAAGTGGAAGCAGGAACTATCAGAGAGAAAACACTAATCAAGATCCCAAAAGATGACTCACCTCTCTGTAATCATCTATATATGGATCCCTCATCACAGAGATCCAGAGGCTGGAATTTTGTATCTTATAGAGAAGTGTTGTTGGTATTCTGGTGTACATTCACAGTGTTGGGTGATCTAGCTTGCTTGAGGTGAAGAAGGGCTTCCTAGCTGGAGGATGATGTTGGGTCAGAGCATATGGTTGTAATCCTCTTGCTACTTTTCATCTTAATAAAGCTATTCTTTTTTTCTTCCATATTCTTGTGTACTTGTTTATATATGCATTTATATGGCTAACATACATCTGATCATGTGTTATTTATAGATATAGATCCTTGTTTCTTCGATAGTAGTACGTTGCTGTGATTCTATAGGTTCTCTTTGAAGCTGGGAAAATGAAGAAGAAGCAGCGAAGCTCTATCAAGAAGGAGAGGAAATCAAGCCCAAGACTCAGGTTGGTCTTCTTGGTTCTCCTCTTGTCTATTTCCATAAAAGAAAACAATAGTAGACTTTACTTGTTTGTTTCTAAGATAACCACCCATCTTAGTGGGAATAGCAGAATCCGAATGGACACTATTCCTAGTAACAAAATGGTGACTCCGTTGGGGAGCGAATAGATTACTTGTTAGCCTATCTATCCTTGTTTCTTTTATAAACTTATAGACGGAGCCTGAAGTCAAGGCAGCTAGCCTTCGAACTGCATTTGCTATACAAATGCAAATTAGATCAATGCTGCTTCAGTCTATCTCCGGGTTTTGTTTATGAATTAAACAATAGATCTGCAGGCAATCTAATTGCCCTAAGTGGTGGCTCTATTAACCTCTTTAGATCACCCCTGTGTTTTACATACACTGATCTTTACTTACTCGGCCTAAACACCTGAACTAGATTGCAAACTGTGAGTGAAAGCCTATTTTAAGTCTCACACTGGTACCATCGCACCCTGCCTTCAAGGCAGTCTATATGCATCACACTTCCCGAGTGCAGTAGGTGCGCTGCATACTGGTTTCACTGTGTAATAGGTGCGATTGTCAGGGAGGGTTAACTTTACCCTCAGAATGTGGTTTTTCTCACTGTTTTCATTCCTATTCAGGAGTTTTGTTGTCTGTAGTTAGTGTACTTCTGTGAAAACCCCCTTCTCTTTCATTATTCTGCCTCCTTAGTTCAAAGAACTGTAAATGTTTTTATGTATTGTGCGTCGTTTTCAGTTCTCTTTTGCAAAAAAGTAGCATAGTCGAACTATCGTCTCTAGATATGAAAGTGTCGTAGCTGTTGTTTTCAGTTTTAGAAAACAATCCCGTTGTTCTTAATAGTTGATTATACATTTACTATTGCATAGGATTTGAATTAGTAGTTTTAAAGTGTCAAAAAGCAATTTCCATTTCAAAGTCGCAAAGTGTCTCTCTTGATTTCACTTCATTTTGAAAAAGAATTTTGTTGAGTACTGTCGCTTTAAAAGTAATTCAGTTTTGCACATAGCTTTCTTAACATCATTCATACATTAAGAAGGCTAAAAACATGTGCATTTGCATTTTGATTGCTTGGTTTGATTTAGGACTGTGCATTTAGCGTGCGCTCTGTGCTCTGTCAAGAAAAGATTCTTGACTTTCTTCCCTTAGTAGCTAGGATTTTCATTGCTGAAAGAAGATTAAACGTTTGTTTATCATCTTAGGCTACATTTTAGGAATTATATACACATCATGTGGTGAACCTAAAAGGAAAATTGTTAAGCAAGATCAACTTAAAATAAATTCAATGAATCTAACAACACTTTGGAACTTAATGCACAACATCTAGAGGTCTAAGCTAGAGACATATTCCGGCGTCGTAAAGCCTTGTAACTGTTGTTTTCAGTGTTGGTTGGGTGATTCCTCCACTCTGAGACGGCAAGTGCCAGTACGGACTTGTGCTCCCATGTACCATCGCGTATATATTGGGAGACCACAATAGGCTAGATCCTTTATCCTTAGGAAGTCGTGTCTGCCACCCTATCGATCGCAATGCACTGAACACAACATTCAAGAAGATTGACTGTCATACCGTAAAAAGTATTCTGCAATTTTGCAATTGGTTTGGTAATCTTCTCTGCCTAGATCTCCAGAGAAGTCCATTTCACTACTTTTCAGACTCCTTAAAGGAAAAGGTCCTCTAAGCACTTGTCACTTCAAGCTCAATAAAAATCGAAGGCGACTAGAGTCATCTTTTGTTTTTTCTCGACTCTTTAAAATTGAAAAAACAAGTTGTGTCAAAGCGTCTAAAGTTCATTTAATTCGAAAACCATTTTTCCCTTTTCATTTTTGAGTTGATCAAGTAATCCAAAATCGTGGAAGAAAGTCAATGAAAACCCCGTCGTTCATAGAGACTTACGAGTCAACCGTCGTTGACTCTAGAAGCAAAACCATTTCGGACGAAGCGAACTCGTTTAACCGGATCAAAGTCCCCTAGGTTGATTGGAGAAAGCACTTTGACATCCTCAGAGACTCCCGTTACTCTGAACATTTCTGGTATCCCTGCCTCTACAGAAGAAATTCCACAACAGCAAAAGGACATTACAACTGATCCTAGTGTGATAGTTAACACTTCTATTCCTGAACCGGCTCCATCTACAGCCGATTCGGAAGGTGTTATTCCCCAACCGCCTCCCGCTATAGAACTTACAGCTTCTTCATCACCAGAAATATTTTACGGACCTGACGGTCTGCCTCTTCCTCCTGGATTGATTTCCATAGAATAGATTGTGGTAGATCCTCCATCTAGCACTCTAACACGACTTGGAGCTGGGATCGCCCTGTATCCTTCCTCATCAGTAAATATTCACCCGCCCTCAAAAGTTCATGAAGAATCGCTGAGGAATCTTTTGGATATGCTTAATAAGTCTGAAAAACCATCAACATCAAGGACTGTGTCACCTGACACAACAACAACAGAAGCTCCTTCTGCTATTCCGACAATGTACGTCAGCATGCCATCTGTCCCAACCAGCTTTCAATTGCTAGATGGAGTCCATCTAGGGGATTTTTTCGATAGTATGGATTGTTCCTGTTTGTTCGTCCGAAATTATATCTGGAATCTCTTACATTGAGTCTCGACAAATTGATCCATCACAAGGTCAATTTGGGAAAATTGGTTCCCAAAGGAAAATCATTCCTTTGAGTACTGGATTACCGTCGTGTGGAGGGCCATATACCCTTTCATTATCTTCCTCGGAAGGACAACCATGCGGGAGTTCACAACAAGATTTGGGTTATGCTCGAATCAAAACTAGAGGTTGGGTGCCAATCCTGTCTCAACAACCAAGAGTTGTATGCTCAATACAACAAAGTTTACCTATGACAAACATCCCCACTATGCTGACTATTGTAGCAGTATCGCAAGTACAAGCGTCACCAGTTGTATGCCAACCTCAAGTTTCACAGTTTGCGATGCAACAATCTCTTGTACCTCCGACACAACCACAATCACCAACTAGTGGGATGGCACAGGTTCAAACGGGGAACACCAATCCCCATCTTGGTCAAACAGTCAGTAATGGAAAATAGCCCATGGCTTCACAACCATGACTGGTGCAATACCAACAAATGCAATTCCAGCAGGCTTACCAAAGATATGAGCAACAAGTCTTTGCAAGTAATGGGCAGCCGTATCAACCATATCATAATGGTTATGCCCATCAACCTTACCAAAATTACCAACATCAAATGCATTATGTTGGTATGCAAAGGCCGACTGCTCAAACAATTCCGTCTTATCCTAGGTATGCTCAACCAAGCTTTAATCAACAGTTGCCTTTCGTGGAAACTTTAGAGTTACTGGATTTGAGTCGACTAACGAACGATCTAATTGCCTACACCCCTTGGTGGCCGGCAATTCCGCATAAACTTATGTCGTATATTCCTAAATTTAATGGGAATCTGGGCGAAGACCCATTGAATCATGTGATGACCTTTCATCTATGGTGTTCATCAAACACTCTCAATGATGATTCGATTCGGCTTCACCTCTTTCAGTGCACGTTAACTGGTCCAGTAGCAAAGTGGTATATCGAACTGCCTAGAGCTTCGTTTGATAACTTCAGTACCCTAGCCATAACCTTTCTAACCCATTTTCAGTTACCTATAAGGTACGAAACAGGAACTGAGCTACTTACCAATTTCAAACAAACGACAACCACTCACATATTCGATCATATTCATGAGTGGCGACTTCATCGTAGAATGGTAAAAACATATGTTCCTGGTCAACTGTTGGCTGAATGGTTTATTAAGTCATTGCTACCTTGTATTACAGAAGATGTGGCAAAGGGAGGAGTTGTCACTGAAGAGCAAGTTATTGCTCATGCACAATATCTAGACTTGATCTATACTCAATCTGGCACACTCTACGATAAAATCCCTGATGCTCCTAGACCGGATTTTTCCGTTCCTCCCCCTCCTAAATCAAACAAAGACTCTCATGCCAGCAATGGCGTGATAGGTACGACTAGCACAAAAATCATAAAGGCTATGTCAAAGAAATCCCATATGGTTTCTAGTCAAAATGCAAATGACAAACTTCTTGCCTCGGAGGTTAATGCCATGTCGATTGACAAAGGCAAAGAACCAAAACAACCAGGAGGCAAGAAGAAAAAGAAAGGGAAAAAGAAGAAACATGAGGATTCATCTCCTAAAAAATCTTCTGCAAACCCTTCTGGGCAAAGGAATCCTCCTTCAGGGTGTCAGATATGCGCTGAGGATCATCGGGCAAGAGATTGTCTATATAAATCTGAGCTTAGAAATTTCTTCAAGAATTCAAAAACCTCAGCGGTGTTGATTGATCCATTTCCGAACCCAGGAACAAATCTGGTTGCTAGCGACAATGCTTCCCCGTCCTGAGTGCTTATGTTGTCCATTTCGAAACAACAAAATGATGCTTTGATATTGACAAGGAATAAATATTATGGAAATCCATAGATGTCGAACAAAAAGGCTACAAATCAACCTAGTAGTTCGACAACGACTTCGACCAAAGTTGTGCCACCCATCATTCCTGACCTAACGATAAAGCCACCAAAGGGGGTAGTACACAAATTGACATTTAATCCTCGTGCCAGAGCAGCACAACATTATAATATAGTGGAAGACCTGGCCCAATCGTCGTCCGCTATGTCGACACTTGAGGTACTGCAAAATTGCCCCTCCCAAAAGCAGGATTTATTATCAGTGATAGGTGGGATTGACCCAGCGAATTCCAACCTTGTGGCCTTTGATCACAAAGGATATGACCCTCAGTTACCGGCTCAACTAGCTTTCCTTATTCAAGTGAAAGCCCTCAAAAAAACTGTTCATCGAACAATTATTGATGAGGGGGCATCTACATGTATTATGTCAATGAGTTGTTGGAAAAATTTAGCCTCACCACCCTTTTCGTGATCATCAATGACGTTAAAAGAATTTTATGGGTGAACATACACTCCATATGGGATTTTAAGTAACTTTCAAGTCGAACTGGGGGGCAAAACAATAAAAATTGATGTTGAAGTTATCGACGGAAACCTCGATTACAACATCCTACTGGGAAGGCATTGGATATATGCTATGGATGTCGTTGTGTTGACGTACTTCAGAAAGATTTCATTTCCCTTCCAAGGAGGAATCACAATCGTCGACCAACAAACATTTCTCCCCAATAGTTCACAAGTTACGGGAAGCATTCCGATGATCCACTGAAGCTCTCAGTCGCTTCAAAATATAGGAGTAGGTCTCCTAAAAGACCCTTCCTTAATGGGGACTTTTGCCCTTCCGCCTCCAAGTAAGCTGGCAGAAGTGGCCACAGTGGAAACCTGTCCCATGAGATCCTCTACATCAACCAAAATGAAGAAGAACTCACAACATTTTGATAGTGTGGATCATCGCGAGGCATTGCCTCCAAGCCCTAACGTAGCTACATCATCTGATGATCAATTCAGTGATGTTGTACATTATGTACTGGGGGCATTGGAACTAGATCTTTCCTTCATGACCCCTTATAAGTTGTGATCAAAGGTCGCCATGAGGATAGTTCTTTTACTGTGTCAACCTCATTAAAAAATGAAACAACTCACATTCCAAATCGATTCTTTAATTACGATCTTGTAAAATCAAGGTCAAGTCTTTCAAAGATCTCGAAGGTAAGCCTTCATTCCAACCATCGAGTTGAATGCAATGAAGCTTGGGGGGCATGTACCTCGATTTGAATTATTATGCTAGGGGCATGCAAACTTATTGCGAGAAATGTTGTCACAGAGTTCAAGCTCGTTAAAAAATAAACCCTCCACGAGCAGTTTTAGGGCATAGTTCAAGCTCGTTAAAAAATAAACATAAGTCATGAGCAAATGTTTCCCCCAACTTTTAAGATCATTAAAAAATGATCCGGTAAATAACCATTGTGAATGCCTTATCACCATCTTTTGAGCCTTGGTCGCGTTCTCGCCATCACCTCCACTCTGTTTTTAGCCAATCATTCACCCCCATATGATTGTTTACCCCTTCGAGGAACATCTGTGAAGAGTGATTCTGTTAGCCATCCTTGTGACATTGCCATGATTGGAAAATTCCAAATCTTACCTGGAATCAGATGCTACCCGAAACCATCACTCGTTCCTCGAAAACGAGTCTTCTTTAAGCTCTTTTCACCTGACTCGTAAAATATGAAAAGATTGTCGAGCGATTTGCCTCTCCGGCTCGTTAAAGGCATCAGAAGTGCTATCCCTCCTCTAGATTTTAATCTTTTTGGACCTGAGGTATTATTACACAAAAAGATTGAGCACTTGTCTTATTCCGCTCGTTAAAACTATCGAAAATTCATCCCTTTTGTATTATTTTACGCTTTTTCGGACTTAAGGGATTATATGACGAAAAATAATTGTTGGATTCTCCTTTCCATTTCTTTCAGACTCTCTAAAATTGACTGGGACATATTTATCTTTGTCGTTAAACTCGTTAAAACCTAATAGCGACATACTCATCCAAATGGACGAGAACGAGTTTCACTGTCGCTAGACTCGCTAAAATATAGCGACAGGTTTGCCCGAAGGGAAGATTATAGAACAAGCATATGTTATCCTCCTCAAGATTGACAAAAATAAAGAGGTACTGGTCAGCAATGACTTGGGAAAATTGGGAAGAAAACTTGAAGAAACTTTATTGGTAGCAAGTCACTCTTGAAAATGACACTTTCCTTCCGCATCCATGCCGGGTTGGGTTGTTCCGTTCACTGGTCGTCACCATTGGTCTATCACACCATCCTCTTTGGGGTTAACACTACCAAGCCATCGTTAGTGTCGTTGATATGTTCAAAATAAATCATTCAGAGAATTCACCTGTGTCTCACCCACTGCAATACATTCATGCTTCATTCCTTCATGACCGCCACCCTGAACCCTGTATCGCCAGTTTGTTTTCACCTCCAAAATCATTTGCTTCATTCCGTGACGTTGATGTGGGATTCATTAAGGCCCTCCTGCGACGGGTCGCTTCTTGTCGACATCAGCTCATTATCCAAGAAGTTGACTTAAGAACAACGCTTTCAGTACTTTGAAGCTTGCATGCCTCAATGGAAAGTTTCTCACTTTCTGCGACAGGTTTACATCAATGGAGTTCGACCGAGAGATTTTACGTGGTGTTTGATGCCAAGTCCTTTTCACACCACGTGAATTGTACTGTAGTACCTTGAGGGTCATTGTCATTATTGGTGATTCCTCTAACACCAGTTAACAGCTTACATCATTGGCTGGTAATCAGGCGATGTCTTTCCATGTTTGACTCCAGAACATTTTTCACATGGATCGACTTATGCTCCGAGTGAAGATTGAACGAGTTTTGAAGACCCCGGATCTAGTTTCATCCATCCGGGCTGTGATATATTTATGAATATAAAAACATCAAATGTACATCATTTCCGAACATATGATCATCCAAATCAAAGGATGATGTGTCCATATCATCAATCTGTCACACAGATGATTGTCTTTCCTATGTACATGAAAACGAATTTATAAAGTTGAGCACAGGAATGCTCGCCACAACTAGATCATGAAAAAAAGTTGTCAAAATAATGTATTGTATTGTATCTTATTATAGGTCGCCTCCCAGCTCAGAAAAACTTCAGATCCTCATAGTAAAGCATTTCACCCGACATCAGAAAGATTAACGACCTCATGCTTTAGGGGGCAACTGTTATACACATTTTTGGGCACTTCAACCCTAATCATAAATGTCCATAAACTGAGGGCTCCCAAGTCCCTAAAAGTGTTGCTTCACTGCCTAAAGGAACAAGGTCAACTGATTACATCATCTCCCAGAAGTTCTCC
>APFE031730717.1:195262-216012 GCA_000404065.3 Pinus taeda | reverse complement strand
CAGAAGCTTCCTCTCTGACACTTGCCTCTCTATTTTCGACTAGGGATGAGTAAGAGATCATCATTCTCCAAGTGGAAGTAGGAACTATCAAAGAGAGGACACTAATCAAGATCCTAGAATATGACTCACCTCTCTGTAATCATCTATATATGGATCCATCATCACAGAGATCCAGAGGCTGGAATTTTGTATCTTATAGAGAAGTACTGTTGGTTTTCTGGTGTACATTCACAATGTTGGGTGATCTATGCTTTACTTGAGGTGAAGAAGGGCTTCCTAGCTGGAGGATGATGCTGGGTCAGAGCATATGGTTGTAATCCTCTTCCTACTTTTCATCTTAATAAAGCTATTCTTTTTTTCTACCATATTCTTGTGTACTTGTTTATATATGCATTTATATGGTTAACATACATCTGATCATGTGTTATTTATAGATATAGATCCTTGTTTCTTCAATAGTAGTATTTTGTTGTGATTCCACAAGTTCTCTTTGAAGCTGGGCAAACGAAGAGGAAGCAGTGACACTCTATCAAGAAGGAGAGGAAATCAAGCGCAAGACTCGGGTTGGTCTTCTTGGTTCTCCTCTTGTCTATTTCCATAAAAGAAAACAATAGTAGACTTTACTTGTTTGTTTCTAAGATAGCCACCCATCTTAGAGGGAATAGTAGCATCCGGATGGACACTATTCCCGGTAACAAGTAGTCACCTACTCTACCCAGAAATTGCACAAACCTCCTAGGCAGCTAGCACAACACCCAGCCAGAAATGTGCATTTCCTTCTAACAGTCGAGGAGTCTCTTGCATGTGCAACTGAGTTGACTGGTTCCCTCCAGGACCAAGAAAAACTAACTTGCATGCATCAACTTCTTCTCCAAAGGTAGCATGCAAAGGCATCCCTTATTTCATGGATCTATTTTTAGTAGTTGCAGGTTATATGCAAGGATTAATTTAGAAACCTCCCACCAAGTTTCGCTTTCCCTAGATTTGTGGCATGCATGTCCCAACCTCGATGTTACCAAAACTTATCAACCGGATGTTGTAGAGCTCATTCCCTACATTAACCTTGCAGCTCTAACATCCCATATCACATCTAGGAGCAGTCGGCATATTCAAGTCAATTGTTTTGGGGTAAGCTCGCTTCCCATGCCTTGTGTTGCATTTTTGTTGCTTTTTCTGTTTTTGATTGTATGAGTAATATTTTCTTGTTTTATTTAAATGATTGTTGTCGTTTACATGTATATTAGCTTGTCCCAACACCGTATCATTTTTCGTCAACATTTCATTGTTGTCGTATGCATGAATCTGTTTTTCACGAACGATCACCGATTCGACGACTCGCCTCACCTACATGCATGTTGTTTTATTCTTTGAATCTGTCATTCACCACTTTCATGCACTTATGCTTACACTCAGTATCATCACACCTTGACACTCACAATCACTTTTAGTTGCTTGTTGGCGAGTTTGACTAACCTCCGCTCAGACTCTGCTGCACCAAGAGCCTCACCAATAAAACATTGTAGAATCCTGAGAGGGAAGGCTCTGCCTTCCTCTCCAAAAATTTCTATTTCTGCGCAACAGCTATTCCCTAGGCCTACTTTGCGTAATCTAGAGGGACAATGACAACTAGCCACGAAAATTGCGCTATGCAGTCACTCAGCCTATAGCCATTTCCAGCTGAGATTGTTCATTGCACAATCAAAGTAGTTCGTAGCTAGACTAGATTGTCCATTGTGCAGTTCTAGCAGTCATTCAATCTCTCAACAACCTAGACTATGGTTTGTGTAGTCTTGGTAGTCGGTCTCCGACCTCCTGGTCGAAATTGCACAAACTTCATGATCAGGCACACATGTATGTTGCAAGTCAGTTCTTAATTTCATTTTGGCTTTCAACTAACAGATTGCTATCCATGTGTGTTTCCATGTCTCCTTGTATTGCACGTGTTCATCTGCCTCTCAACAGTTGAGGTATAATGGTTTCCAAGAGGGCAGAGTCAAAGACACCTTTCAAAGCACACCTAGAAATGTAGTCAATCAAATGTCTATGAGCTTGTCTACTCATGAAGATATCAAGTTGTTTGTAGGCAAGAATATCAAGATGTCATAGCAAGCAGTATCATGAAAAATAGCTGAAGGTAGCATACCGAACATAGCGAATACAATGAATACAACAAATGTAATAGATGCAATGAATGCAAGAGCAAGGTTTTTGACAACACAGAGGTAGGACGAAGTTGTAAGATGAAGCAGATCTATTGATAATGAAAGAAACTTTGGAGACTTGGGCTATGATGTGACAAGGCGACATCAAGATTGCACGAGGACAGAGAATGTAATAGAGAAGGAGTTGCATGTACTAAAGCAACAACTCAGGAGGAAAATAAAGTTGCAAAGATAGAAGAATGAGTTGCAGTAGGAACATGAACAATAGTGGGTGCAACGTGCACTCATAGATGAAACTGTGCTCGTACAAGTTAAAGATCCATCCCAAGAGTTGACATAGAGCAGAGATGGCGAGAAGTATTAATGATCGCATGTTAGGGATTTAGTAGCATGCATTTCATTTTGCGCATGCATGAAATCCAACCATTCAACACTCTCACCAAGGCGAGGACAAGAAGAAAGTTCAACTAGAGTTGTACATGTACTTTGGCAAGTTCATGTGCATGACCACTAGCATACACTTGAAGATCATCATAGACATTATGCAGTAGTGTGTTATCAGTTCAGTCACACCAAAGAGGACCATGCACTTATTAGCAGATGAGTTTAAATGAAGGAGCCGAAGCAATGCACTAGTTGCAACAGAGGCAAGAGTTCACTTCAACAAGATATCACCATGAGGTTCATGTACACCAACACGAATGACCAAGCTTGGCATCAGCTCACAACCTTCACCATCACAAACATGTCAAAGCTTTAGTCTCATCACAATGGACTGAGTGTTAGTGGTTTCTTGTAAGGCTTGCTCAAGCCATGTTGCCTCACATGAGTACATGTGCATTGTAATGTTGAGTCATGTCAAGTGTAAGTCAAGTGTCAATAGTTGGATGTAACAGTCATAGAGTAGGTGAAGAGTCATCAACGTAGTTGAATGGTCACAAAGGGGAATGTGAAGGGTCACCCCACCCTTTTCTATAAATAGTCCCTCATAACTCATTGTATAGGATTTTGGTCGGTTAAGATTCTGATAGACTGTCTTGGAAAGAGCTTGGACAATATTGTAACGCGCCTTGGCTTCTCCCCTGCACAGAGCTAGTTCATCTCTTTTGAGGAGCAGGTAGATGTGGTTGCAACGTTCCACTGTTGGGGCTAGTAGGTTTACATGGATGTATTGTATGATTGGAACTTACACTTCTTTATATAATAAGAGCCAACACATTTTCACACATGTATTGTATATGTTGTAAGACTAATCTTTAACACTTCTAATGCATGTTGTTTTAACCTGTGTTCTCCACCTTAATTGTTTCATTTGTTGTAATGCATAATCTATTAATGGAAATGTGTTGTATATGTTGTTAATGTTGTCTCGCCAGTGTTGACTGCTCTACCAAACATCAGACAAACCTTTCATATGAAACTCGCTTGAACAGCTGTTACACTTGTTCGGATTGATCCATGAGTGTTGTACATGTTATCTTACCTTGTATGTCATGATTGCCACATCTGTGTGGACTGCTCCGCTGGAAGTTGTGTATGCCCTATGCGTTGTGTGTTCCTAACCGAGTTGGGATTGATCCCTTTCAACATGTAACGCACCTTCATCCTCATCTCAACCCACTTGTGTTAGAACCTCTCATACACTTTCCTCGACTCATTGCAATGATCACACCCTTGTTACTGATAGATTTATTTTACTTGCCTCTGTGTGACATCATGGTTAAGGCATTACCTTAAAACCCATTGCTGGGACTCCTATGCCAAATGATCTGAGGTCTAATTGGGACTTCTTACCAGGGAGATCCCCTTGACATTTTGGCGGTTTCAGCACTATCAACATTTTGGTGCTAGAAAGAAGGTTACATGACAAGCCGAGTCCTCACATCTGTTTTAAATATCTACACATCTATCATGACTCACTACCGAGCTGATCTTCTAGAATGTATGTCTTATGGAAATTATTTCATCATCCCAAAAAGGCTCTCAGATAATTTGTCTCAGAAAAGATTTGATGGTGGAGGCTACGTAGCCTTTATAAGGCACGTGGTCAGTGTTGTAGGCTCATGTGAAGGACATGGATTCTTTGAAGAATACATGAGATTTGTGTTGTTCATCTACACACTTCGAGGGCACCCAATGAACTGGTGTGCCATGCTGCCCAAAAAATCTATTCATTCTCTTTCTCATCTGGTCACAAAGATACACTGTGCTTTCAATCACTATGACCGTAAAGCACTCAACAAAGAAATTATGAAATTATGAAAAGCACCCGATGAATCTATTGAACAGTTTCACACATGCTTTTGTAATATTTCATAATGATTCCAAGAAGATGATATTGATTTGGAATTTCTTGAGGGAAGATTTGAGTATCTTCTTCACATATTTGAACCCTACTCACCACATTATGGTGATGGAGCTGTGCAACCACAGGTGGGCATAGTTGCTATCACAAGTGATTGTTTTCCTTCATCTCATCAAACAACTCCACCACCACGGAGTGATGTTGGAGATCATGCACACACCTCGGTTGAATTGTCACATCCTCCCACCCCACCTGCTCTTGAGATTTGCGCAAATTTGGCTTTCAAGCGTGTTGGTTGTCACGTGGACTCTTTCCCTCTACCTTCGTCATTGCATGGTGTTGATCCTTTGGATTGCACTGTCTTGTGTTCTTCCACTCCAGACTCCTCACCTGTTGTGAATGAGTATCAAGCTATTGATGGAGTTGGTATTATGCATCAAACCTGTGCTATCATTCAGGATGAATGTTTGTGGGAATCTAAAGAAGAGCCCATGATGAAGGATGATTGCCTTCTAGCCACGCCTCATATTCTTAATCCTCACATCCCTTGTGATTTTGCCACTGCTGATTTCTCATGTGAAAACTCATTTATGGATGCTTCTACTTCCAATCATTCACAAGACACCTCATATGTCATTCTATCATTGCATTATAGATAGGACACATATTCCTCAGAAAATCCATTCAATCTGTCATTTATCTTTCTTGAAAACACAAAGGGTGAACATTTTTTCTTCTCATCTACCCCTTTGCCCGATTCATCAAATCATGAGGATGCCAACAATCCATGAATTTTTTTATCTTGGTTTTTTTCATCTATTAACTTGCTCATTCAATCACGATGTTGATTCAATCTTTGTTAACATATCCAAGGCACTGGTCTACAATGATCTATCAGTCGGTGAGGTCGAAACCCCCTAGACTATCAAGGCACTTCAGCCCAAGCTGATGGTTATGTCAAGCCGTGGCTGTCCTGAGGTTGGTCTCACTTCTGGTAAGGAAATTGTTGAAACACTCAAGGCTCCTCATAACTCTCTTCTTTGCACTAAAGATCAACCAAACACCCATATTTCACTTCCTCCACTCGAAATACACGATGCCATTACTCACGCATTGGAGGAATCTTACACAGCAAGCGCACATGCACAACAAAAGTGGTCTTCCTTTCTCACATTTTCTTGCATGTCAGAGTCAAGATAATGCTTACACTCAACATCTGCATGCAGTGTAGCACACAATCATGGCAGCACCACAGAATGCATGTCATGCATTATCACTCATCTTTCTTCTGTGGTCACTTGTAAGCTCGAAGTGTGTTTGTCTTCACTGTTACATCTTTCTTGTTTGCTGGTTTGCACAACTATCTTATTCATGAACCTTTCATTCACCAACATGGTTCAACCAATGCGTTAGTGGCTACATTAGAAGTATCACTTCACATGAAATAACCAATGTATTGTTGGCTTAGGAGTAGTAGTGCTAGTTTTTGAGTTGTTTTCTTACTTGCTTTGTTTGTTTGTTTGTCTTCTTGCTTGTTTTCTTAGTTTCGTTTCTTTCGCTTTTTCTTCTGGTCTTGCTTTGCTTTGTTGTTTGTTAGTTTGGTTGTTTCGTTTTGTAGGATAGTTTCACATGAAACCACATATGGCTCTTGAAGCAAGCTTGGTAAAGTACAAGAGGCCGTATGCTACTATCACTACTTGGTTATCTGTCATCCTCCCTCTGTATGAAGAACTTGCTACTTTCATTCCATGATACATCGATGGAAAATACATATTGTTCGAAGTGAACCTTAGTGAAAACACAATGCTTGCATGCTAACTAGTGTCACCTACTCTAGTTGACTGTTTTTTGGGTTAACCCTTGTAACCTTTGTCAAGTAGAGTAAGGTGAGGAGAAAAACCTTAACAAGCATGTGAGAGGTATAATAAACTACTTCTCTACAAGAAAAACCTCTTCTGCTCTCAATAAGTCGGGATCCCTCTTCCACCTCTGAAATGAATAAGTGTTATGCACAATAATTAAGACGAAAATGTAAAAAATGAAAAAGTGAAAAAAGTGTGAAAAAAATGAAAGTGAATAGGGAAAAAGAAGAGAAAGGCTTCCTACACAGAGAGGTTATGCAAGTAACTCCATCGAAGTACTGACCAGGCTTGCTGGCAGCAGAACCATGTTTGTGTTCTTATGTGACTCTGTCAGGGTACTGTCTAGGCCTACTGGAAGTGGAGCAACACCAGAGATGAAACCAAGACTCTAACGACTATACTCCTTTTGCACTAATATACCCCTTAACCCCAATCAAAATAACTATGTTGCATTGGTTTGGCATGTGTATCAATTGACCAACATCTTGGTAGATTCTACATGTTAAAATCAAGCTAGTGTGAAGTTAAGACGAACTCAAAACTGAACAATACTTTTGGAGGTGTTAGAATTTATTTTCACAAACAAGGTCCATTCATAGAGATGGAGTCCTACTAGTGCATCGCCAAGTGTTGTAGCAGCTACAACCACCCTCCAAAATTTTTCCTTAGCTTATTTTTGGAGCCTCCCTTCCAATTTTCACAACAGCTTGCCTTGCTTTGTCAAGTCACAAGCTTTAGTGCTTTGCTTACATAAATACAGTGTATCGATCACAGCTTGATGCATTCACCTCATAGGTTATTCACTCGGACTTGGTCCAGCTACAGGTTGATCACCTTCCCCAAGAAAATTGCACATTTCTGGAGGGAAACCAACCTTCCCTCTAGAAATTGTTTGATCCTGTCTAGGAGCCTGCAAGGCTCCAAGAATGCACAATTATGCTAGTCAACATTCCCAGCAGGAATGGCGCAATTTTCCCAAATAGGGCTGCTCAGCCTAAAATTTTCACAAATCTAGGAAGCAGTCACTTGCTCTGCCTAGAAATTGCACAAACCTCCTAGGCAGCTAGCCCAACACCCAGCCAGAAATGTGCATTCCTTCCAGCAGTCGAGTAGTCTCTTCAGTGTGTAACTGAGTTGACCGGTTCCATCCAGGACCAAGCAAAACTAACTTGCATGCATGGGATTCTTCTCCAAAGGTAGCATGCAAAGCCATCACTTTTTTCAAGGATCTATTTTTAGCAGTTGGAGGTTACGTTCAAGGATCAATTTAGAAACCTCCCACCAAGTGTCGCTTTCCCTAGATTTATGGCATGCATGTCATAACCTTGATGTTATCAAAACTTAACAATCGAACGTTGCATAACTCATTCCTCACATCAACCTTGCAACTCTAACATCCCACATTCCATCTAGGGGAAGACGGCATATTCAACTCAGTTTTTTTGGGGTAAGCTCACTTCCCATGCCTTATGTTGTATTTCTATCGCTTTTTGTGTTTTCATTTGTATGAGTATTATTTTCTTGTTTTATTTGAATGATTGTTGTCATTTACATGTATATTAGCTTGTCCTAATAGCGTTCTAGTTTTCGTCGACATCTCACTGTTGTTGCATGCATGAAACTGTTTTTCATGAACGATCACCAATTCAGCAACTCGTCTCATCTACATGCATGTTGTTTCATTTTCTGAATATTTCATTCACCATGTTCATGCATTATCATTCACTTATGCTTATAATCAGTATCAACACACATTCGCTCTGACAATCACTTTCTGTTCCCCGTTGGCGAGTCTGACCAACCTCGGCCCAGACTCTGGCCCACCAAGAGCCTCACCAAGAAAACATTACGGAATCTTGAGAGGGAAGGCTATGCCGTCCTCTCCAAAAAATGTGTATTTATACCCAACAGTTTTTCCCTAGGCCTACTTTGCGCAATCTAAAGGGATAGTGACTACAAGCTAAGAAAATTACTCTATGCAGTCACTCAGCCTGTAGCCATTGCCAGTTGAGATTGTGCATTGCACAATGCTAGCAGTATGCATCCATACTAGACTATCCATTGTATAGTTCTAGTAGTCAGTCAGTCTCCCAGTAGCCTAGACTGTGATTTGTGCAGTCTTGGTAGTTGGTCTCCTAACCTTCTAGCCAAAATTGTGCAACCTTCATGATCAGTCACACATGTATGTTGCAAGTCAGTTCTCAAGTACATTTTGGTTTTCAACTAACAGATTGCTTGCCATGAGTGTTTCCATTTTTCTAGGTATTGTAGGTGTTCATTTTCCTCTCAGCAGTGGAGGTACAATGGCTTCCAAGAGGGCTGAGTCAAAGACACCTTTCAGAGCACACCTGGAGATGTAATTGATCAAATGTCTATGAGCCCGCCTAGTCACAAAGATATCAAGTTGTTTGTAGAAAAGAACATCAAGACATCGTAGCAAGAATTATCATGAACAATAGATAAAGGTAGCATACAGAACACAACGAATACAACAAATACAATGAATGCAGTGGATGCAATGAATGCAAGAGGAAGGTTGTTGACAACACAGAGGCAGAATGAAGTTGTAAGATGGAGCAGATCCACTGATAATGAAAGAAACTTTGGAGACTCAAGCTATGAGGTGACAATGCGACATGAAGATCACACGAAGACAGAGAATGGAATAGAGAAGGAGTTACATGTGATGAAGCAGCAACTCAGGAAGAACATGAAGCTACATAGACATATGAATGAGTTGCAGTAGGAACAAGAACAACAGTGGGTGCAACATGCACTCATAGATGAAACTACACTGTATAAGTTAAAGATCCATCCCAGGAGCCGACACGAAGCTAATTTGGTGAGAAGTATCATTGATCACATTCAAGGGATTTAGCAGCATGCATGTCCTTCTGTGCATGCATGAAATCCAACCCATTCAATACACTCACCAAGGTGAGGACAAGAAGAAAGTCCAACTGGAGTTGTACATGTACTTTGGCAAGTTGATGTGCATGACCACTAGCACACACTTAAAGATCATCATAGACACTATGCAACAGTGTGTTGTCGATTCAGTTGCACCAAAGAAGACCATCCGCATATTAGCAAACGCGTTGGATGAAGGAGCCGAGGCAATGCACTAGTTGCAATAGAGGCAAGAGTTCGCTTTAGCAAGATGTCACCATGAGGTGCATGTGCACCAACACGAATGACCAAGCTAGGCATCAACTCACCACCTTCCCCATCACAAGCATGTCAAAGCATTGGTCTCATCGCAGTGGACCGAGTGTTGGTGATGTCTTGCAAGGCTTGCTCAAGCCATGTTGTCTAATATAAGTACATGTGCATTGTAGTTTTGAGTCGTGTCAAGTCTAAGTTAAGTGTCAATAGTTGGATGTAACAGTCATAGAGTAGGTGAAGAGTCATGAGCGTAGTTGAACAATCAAAAAGGGGAATGTGAAGCGTCACCCCACATCCTCTGAGAGTTCTTGGTGAATTCCTCTGAGAGAGAGGAAGAAATATGTAACAGGCAGTTTACTAATTAATAGAAATTTTTTATGTGTGTTGCTGAAACTCTGTTCTCTGGAGAATTTTTTTTTCGCTTCCCTGTGTTAAGATCCTATGCAAAACAGAGTATTATTCTCTGTTCAGTAATTGTTTGAAATTACCAGAAATTTCCAACATGGTATCAGAGCTTTTCCAGGCTCTTTGAAGGTGTCAAAGAAGCTGAAGGAAGGATTTTTTCTGCAGCAGCTTCTCCAGCAGAGTGAAGACTCAGTAAAAAAATCCAAGGTATTTCTCAAGTTTTTTTTGTGTTGCTGTTGAAGACAGTCAGTTATTTTGAATACACAGTCAAATATTTGAAGCATAGTTTAGAGAGCAAGAATGGCTGGCTCCAGCACCAGCACCAGCACTAGCATGGGTATTTGTAATACTCAACTCCCACTATTTAATAGGAAAAACTATGACTACTGGGCAATAAATATGAGAGCCCTGTTTTCTTCTCAAGACTTATGGGAATTTGTTGAGGATGAATTTGAAGAACCAGCGGATGAAAATGAGTTTAATAACTTAGCTCAGGTAGAGAAAGATCTGTTGAAGATTTATAATAAGAAGGATTCTAAAGCCCTCGCCTTCTTATATCAAGCAGTTCATGAGAGTGTGTTTCCAAGGATGGCAGTAGCCAAGACATCTAAAGAAGCATGGAAAACTCTCAAGACAACCTATCAAGGCATGGAGAAAGTGAAGACAACAAAACTACAATTGCTGAGGAGAGATTTTGAGAATCTATGCATGAAGGAGTCAGACAATATTGACTCATTCTTCACACAGGTGATTGGTCTGGTCACACAGATAAGGTCTCATGGAGAGATTCTTGAAGAAAGGAGGATTGTGGAGAAACTATTGAGAGTCCTCCCCTCAAAGTTCAATGTGATTGTCACCACCATAGAAGAGAAAAAGGATCTCACAAATTTCTCAGTTGATGAACCACATGCATCACTGATAACACATGAGAAGAGATTGAGTAGAAATGAAAACTCATCTCTAGAACATGCCTTCAAGACCCAGATGTTCTTTGGAAGAGGAAGAGGTCAAGGCAAGGGAAATAAGAGAGGAAGAGGCAGAAGCCAAAACAGAGGTGGAAGAAACAGTCTAGCAAACACTCAAGGAAGAGGCAGCAATCCAAATCAGAACCAAGGTCAAGGCAGCAGGCAACAAAGTGGACAACATCATGCTCAAGGACAAAGGTATGAAAAATTCAATGTCCAATGTTATTATTGTAAAAAATATGGGCATTATGCAAATGAATGTAGGAAGAAGCAACATGATATGAATAATAGATCTAGTGAAAATTTCACTAGAGAAAATATCAACCAAGATAATTTGTTGTTAGCTTGTAATATGGCTGAAACAAAGAGTGATGATATATGGTTTCTAGACTCCAGTTACAGTAACCATATGACAGGAAACATAGCCCTGTTTTCTAAGCTATATCAGAGTGTGAAGTCACAAATCACACATGGGACTGATAGTAAAGTTTCTGTTATGGGTAAAAGAAAAGGTAAAAATATTTACAAGGAAAGGTGAAAAGAAAACCATGGCAGATGTCTATTATGTTCCTGAAATGAAGTGTAACCTCTTGAGTATTGGACAGTTTGTTCAAAGGGTTACAATGTTTTCTTTGCGAATGATGTATGCACCATCATGAATAGAAAACCTAGCAAATGATGTATTGCTGAAGTGAAGATGACAAGGAACAAGATGTTCCCTCTCAAGATAAAAGTTGATTTGAAAGATGAGGTAGAAATTGCAGCAGTTACACAAGAGGCTTTCCAAAGCAAACCAAAGGATGAAAATTGGTTGTGGCACTTGAGATTTGGACATCTCAACTTTGGAGGTCTTAACTTGTTGAATAGAAAAGTAATGGTAAGAGGATTACCATTGATAGAGAAACTAGACAGCCTTTGTGAAGGTTGTATTTTGGGGAAACAACACAGAAAAAGTTTTCCATCAGGGAAAAGCATAAGGGCAAAAGCACCCTTAGAGATTTTCCACTCAGATTTATGTGGACCGATGCAAACTCCATCACTAGCAGGAAACCAATATATTTTAACATTCATTGATGATTTTACTATAAAAACTTGGGTTTATTTCATGAAGAACGAAAGTGAAGTGTTTGAAAAATTTCGCAATTTCAAAGCACCTGTAGAAAACCAAAGCGGGCTACATATCAAATTTCTAAGAACTGACAGAGGAGGTGAGTATATCTCCAAAGAATTTCTATGGTTTTGTAGAGAAAATGGAATTCATAAACAGTTTACCACCAGGTACACTCTGCAGCAAAATGGAGTTGCCGAAAGGAAGAACAGGACCATCATGGATATGGCGAGGAGTATGTTGAAGGCAAAGCATATGCCAAATGATTATTAGGGTGAAGTTGTACATTGTGCAGCGTATATTTTAAATAGATGCCCTACAAAAGCAGTCATGAACAGAGTGCCGGAAGAAGCATGGAGTGGCAGAAAGCAAGGACTCACCCACATGAAAGTTTTTGGATGTGTGACTTATGCACACATTCCATATCAGCTAAGAAATAAGTTGGACAACAAAGGGGAGAAATGTATTTTCATTGGATACAGTGAGGAATCCAAAGCTTACAGGTCGTATAACCCATCCACCAAGAAGTTTTTTGTGAGTAGAGAGGTTCAGTTCATTGAAGAGGAATCTTGGGATGGAAGCATAGAGAAAATAGTGAATGTTAAAAACTGTTTGTCTCATGATGAAGATGATGAGGAGATGGTTGTAATACATCCCCAAACAACAGTGCCAACACAAGGGCAAGGGACACCCTTGAGGAGAAATGAAAGTGCTTCTCCAAGCACATCACAACGAGGAAATTCAAGTGCTTCTTCAAGCACTTGTACACCAAATGAAAGAGGTAAGAAGTTCAGAAATTTATGTGATATTTATGAACAAGATGAAACAAATGAAGGTTCAAATTCTTTATTTGCCTTATATTGTCATGTTGATGACCCTGTTCATTTCGAAGATGCAATTAAGGATAAGAAATAGATAGAAGCTATGGATGAGGAGATCAATACCATAGAAAGAAACAAGACATGGGATTTAGTTGAACAACCAAAAGGAAAATAAGTCATTGGAGTTAAATGGGTCTATAAGACCAAGATTAATGCTGAAGGAAAAATACAAAGGCACAAAGCAAGACTTGTTGTCAAAGGATATAAGAAGCAGTATGGGAGAGATTATGAGGAAACTTTCGCACCGGTTGCAAGAATGGAAACCGTGAGAGCAGTGTTGTCCATAACAACACAAAACAAGTGGAAAGTTTACCAAATGGATGTGAAGTCAGCATTCCTAAATGGAGTGTTAAAGGAAGAGGTTTACATTGAGCAACCTCTAGGTTGTGAAAATAGAGGCCAAGAGCACAAGGTGTGCAGATTGAAGAAAGCTCTTTATGGGCTGAAGCAAGCACCAAGAGCGTGGTATAGTAGGATAGATTTCTATCTACTGGAAAATGGATTTGAAAAATGTGAGGGAGAACGCACTCTCTACATCAAAGAAAAATATGGTAAAATTCTAATTGTTGTGTTATATGGTGATGATGTTATTTTCATAGGTAATGATGATTATCTTATTGAAATTTTCAAAACAGTCATGAAAGAGGAATTTGAGATGACTAACATGGGTTTGCTGAGATACTTCTTAGGAATAGAAATAGCACAAAATGGAAATGGGATTTTTATCTCACAAGAGAAATATGCCAATGAAGTGTTGAAAATATTCAATATGCAGGAGAGCAAGGCAGCAATCACTCCCATAGTGATGGGATTAAAACTTAGCAAAGAGGACAACAGCAAGTATTTTGATCCTAGTTTGTACAAGAGCATAATTGGCAGCCTCATGCATGTTGTTAGTTTAATTTCCAGATTCATGGAGAGGCCAAAAGAAGCACATTGGCAGGCAGAAAAAAGGATTCTGAGGTATGTTAAAGGTACTAAACGATTTGGCATTTTATATACTACTTCAAAATGTTCAGATTTAATTGGATACACTGATAGTGATTGGGCTGAAAGTGTAGATGATCGGAAAATCACATCCAGTTATGTTTTTCATATGAATTCAAGAGCCATTTCATGAGCTTCTAAAAAATAGCCTATTGTAGCATTTTCTATAGTAGAGGCAGAATATGTGGCAGCTACATCAGCAGCATGTCAAGCAGTTTGGATGAGAAGGATGTTAAGAAGTTTATGCCAAGAGCAAGTAAAAGGAACTGTGATTTTTTGTGACAATAGCTCAGCTATTGCATTATCCAAGAATTTCATGTTTCATAAGAGAATGAAGCACATTGACACAAGGTTTCATTACATCAGGGAATTGGTAAACAATGGAGAAATTGTCTTAGAACATTGCAGGAATCAAGAGCAGGTTACAGACATTCTGACCAAACCATTGGGCCAGAAAAGGTTTGAATTTTTGAGGAAATGTCTGGGTATGACTGATAACCCAACAGTTGAAATTAAAGGGGAGCGTTGAAATGTAATTCCAACTCCGGCATTTATTCCAACGTTGTTTTGCAAAACCACCCGTCCATTCCCCACACAGCCTTTTGGCAAAAGTTGTTTTTGCTCGGGAGCTCCGATCACATCCAGCTGCGTGTCCATAGTACGGTTTCAAAACCACTCATTTCCCGGCAGGTAAAGTTTAGCAAGGAAGGGCCTCCTGATATCATCGTCAAACGTCCGATTAAATCAACGGACCTGCACCATTTGAACTTGCGTGAAGTGAATGTTTTGGTTGACCGCCAGGTTTGTCAGAAAAAGGACGAGAAATTTAATTTTCATCATGCCGAAGTAATAAATTAATTTATTATGGTTGTAGATTTTTGGTAAAGTCCTTAAGTTTATTTTTTTGTACACGGCATGTAATATTATATGTTTTTTTCTTATAGTTGTTTGTTAAAAAAAAAAAAACATGTAATGTTTTTATTTGCATATGAAGTGTAATGTAAGTGAGGCAGCGCATGAGAGGATATACACACAACAGTGTAAGGTAAGTTTTTTTTTTTTTTGTTCAATGTAATGTAATGAAAGTGAGGCGCAACAGCGCGATAAGAAAAAGGGGAAGAACGCACAGAGTGCGAATGACTGTATGAAATTTTTTTTGGTTGAAATGTATGTAATAGCAGGACATATGTAAAGAAATTTTATGCAGCAGTAAATGTAAAAATTTTACACACACAACAGTGTAATTTTGTGCAAGAAGAAACACAATATTTTTTTTGTTGAATTTCTTGGTGAATCTCTCTGAGAGAGAGGAAGAAATATGTAACAGGCAGTTTATTAATGAATAGAAAGTTTTTGTGTGTGTTATTGAAACTCTGTTCTCTGGAGATTTTTTTTTTTGCTTCCCTGTGTTAAGATCCTGTGCGAAACAGAGTGTCATTCTATGTTCAGTAATTGTTTGAAATTACCATATATTTCCAACACTATGTATGGATGTATGATTCTTGGTCTGAGTGTGGAAGAGCAAAGAGAATGGTGCATGAATCTTGTTTCGATTATCTTATAGTCTTCTCCAAAACGAGAAAATAAAAATTCGAGGCGTGTCACCTGGAGATTGCCAGGGTAAGGATGATACCTTGATTAAAAAGTGTAAAGGAAATGCTGATCAGTATGGAAACCACAGGTCTCCCAAAATAGTGTCTCTGAAGCACCATTGGTGGTGGATGATGAACTACATTTGGGATAGAATGGAAGCGGATTTGTGGCGTTTTCACACATTGATATAAAATAATACTGATCTACTTGAATGGAAAGCATCAAATAGAGCTTATGTATTGTCAGCTCCATTGAAGCGGAAGTGCAGTGGCTTGAAACTTCCATTTGTGGCTCTCCAAACCGCCACTCCATGGTTGATTGAAGGGTTCTAATGGAGCTTCAATATCCGAGAACTTGATAGCTAGAGGCATCCTATACTGTTGTAGTAGATGCAAATTCTGTGGTTTTTAACTGTTTTTGCAATAGCTAGAGGTGGAAGACCTACTTCAGCTTTAGAAGGAACTGCTTGAGAGACATTGTTGCAGTTTTTTGATACTTCATATTCAAGAGACAATTTTGATGAGCTAACGAAATTGGGTGTCAGAACTTGGTCTATTGAAGATGCTATTACTAAGATTATATGTCTATATCAGGTGATTGAGATATAAAAGTTTTCAATAAGAACGAATCTGCATTATCTAGTTTGTTGACTCCTTACAAATTTTGAGAAAGAAATAATTATAGTGTTGAATGAATACTTAAGTTGATTTTTGGTATACTTAAAGATTTTCTTGGCCTACTATAAAGCAATTCAAGTTGATCCGGTTTCAGCATCTTCGAATTCTACCTGTTGCTTCTTGTTGCAAACCAATCATTTGTTGCACATTTATAAGGATATTGTTCTATATTGTAAGTGGGTATTACTTTTTTGCATGAAGTAGTAGTTTTGATCAGCTTTTAACGCATAAATGGCCGGAATCAGTGAAGTATTAGAGTTCATGAAAACTCTTATACAATCTACTGTTGATGACACATTACAAATCAGCATAGGATCTCTCTCAGAAATTCAGACATGTCTACAAAATGCACAGGAAAATATTGATTTTTTGCAGCTTGAATCTCAGCTTCAGCGAGAAGAACTACAGCAATGGAGTCATCATTCTGAACCTGTTTCTGTTCAGAAGAGTGAAACAGACTCCCATAAACAGCAATTCAATAATGTTATAGTTCATTCAAATAATGCAGCAGTTGTACATGCAGATGCAGAAACTCAGTCTACACTTCCCAAGCCCATCATCAGACCTTGGGAACAGCTTGTCCGCAACAAGCACAGAACCGGTCTTGGATATGACAAGGACTTTTCCTTTCATATTCCAGACTATGCCAAGCCCATTCAGTTTCAGAGTGTTGGATTCATTCATGACAGTTCACCTGCTCCTTATGACAGTTCAGCTTCAACTGTTCCAGACTCTACTCCTCTTCCACAACAACAACAACAACAGATCGTGAAATGCCAACACTGTGACCGAGTCGGCCATCTGAAAGATCACTGTTTTGATCTTCATCCATGTAAGCATTGTCATAAAACCAGTGATTCTTCAAATAGATGCTTCAGAAACAAACGTCCTGCAAGAACAAAGATTCATCTTGGATGGATCACTTCTTGGCAATGGGCATCAACAGCCAAGAAGATATTCCAGGCACATGTTAGAACTTTTTCCAGAATATTGAACAGTCTTGCAGTTGAGTTTTTTCCATCCTCTCACCTTGTATCTGACAGGGGGGGGAATGATGGTCATCTACAAGCTTCAAAGCCACATCAAGCGAGCCTGAGCCACAACCTGCCACACCAATTTCAGATTTGTAGCCAAAGACAAAGATGCCTGAGCATGCCTTCAGTTGGCAATTTGGGACACGTCCTCTAGCAGAAGACTTCAGCTTCTTGCTAGTTTTGGAAGAGTTCCGAGAACAAAAGTGAGAACACTTCCTCTAGCAGAAGACTCCAACTTCTTGCCAGCTTTGGAAGAGTTCCAGGAATTGCATTAAGCATTCCAAATTTGTTGGTCATCCTTAAACCATCACAGGTTGAGACTTCCCTTTTCAGGTTGAAGTTTTACCTTTTATGTGGGGTGAGACCTCCCTTTATTGGTTGAAGGTTTTCCTCTTTAAAACAATAGGATCTTCCTCTAGCAGAAAACTCCAGCTTCTTGCCAGTTTTGGAAGAGTTATGGGAACTGCACTAAGCATTCCAGTGTTGGTGGCCATCCTTAAACCACCGCCCTTTATACCAACATTTGATAGAGCACATTCAGCCTAATGCTGCCATGTATTTTTGCACATTTCAGCTCTCTTCTTGGACTCATACATAACCCTTTGGATTAAGGGGGGGAATGTTGGACACCTAATCCTAAATGGGTTAGTGTGGAAGTCGAATGGACAAAAGGAGTCCAAGAGACCTTGGGATGTGAATCCCAATGGTCACATAATGTACTATAAATGTATATCAAATTTTTAATAAAATCGTACTGCATGATTTATCTTTCCTATCTTTCTCGCTCCCCATGTGTGTTTAACAGATATAATCCAGGAACAAAGCCTAGATAAAGAAGAAATGAATCCAAAAATATCTTGTAATGCATTGGCTGGAATTACCACTCCTCAAACCATCAAGATAGAAGAATAAATCAAGAAGAAAAAGATATAGTGTTGATTGATTCAGGAAGTACCCACGATTTTATTCATTGTAATATAGCAAAAGAATTGAATTGCTTCCAATATCCAGCACCAGAGTGTCAAGTGATGGTTGCAAATGGAGGAACAATAAATTGCTCTAGAAGGTGCCATAATATCAAGCTATCCATGGAAGAATATGTATTAAAAAGACCAATGCTTTCCATTCCAATGGGAGGTGCTGATGTTGTACTAGGAGTCCAATGGCTACAATCCTTGAGTACAATAGCTTTTAACTTTCAAGACTTTTTCATGAAATTTTATGCGAAAGGAAAGGAAGTTGAATTAAGGGGTATTGCAAGGAAATGGGGAAAGATAATAAGCTCTAATGGTATGACAAAGCTTCTAAAAAAGGAACAACAAGGTGTAATTGCACAATTATGTTCGCTAGATGTTTCCACATCGAAATCATCTATTTCTCCAGATTTCCAAAAAGTCTTGGACAATCATTCCAAAGTATTTGAGACTCCCAAAGGTCTTCTACCTATTCGTGATCATGATCATGCTATTCATTTGATTCCAGGAAGTGTTCCTCCAAACATCAGGCCGTACAAATATCCCTATGCCCAAAAGAGTGAAATTGAATGTATGGTTGCAGAAATGCTTGAGGCTGGTATAATTCAACCTAGCCAAAGTTCTTTCTTTGCTCCAATAGTAAAGGACGGATCATGGCACATGTGTCCGGATTATAGGGAGCTCAATCCCATTCCTGTCATTGATGAATTATTGGATGAATTGCATGGATCAATTTACTTCAGCAAGTTAGATCTTCATTCAGGATATCATCAAATCAAATGAGGACTCAAGACATTCCAAAAATAGCCTTTAGAGCTCATGAGGGTCACTATGAGTTTTTGGTCATGCCTTTTGGCCTTACCAATGCACGTTCTACATTTCAAGGTTTGATGAATTCCATTTTCAAACCCTTCCTTAGAAAATGTGTGTTAGTATTTTTTGATGATATACTAATCTATAGGAAGTCTTGGAAGGATCATGTTGAACACGTTGACAGGGTGCTACAACTATTGAAGGAGAAACAATTATATGCAAAAAGATCCAAATGTTTCTTTGGAGTACAAGAGGTGGAATATCTGGGTCATATTGTATCTCATGAAGGATTTAAGGTAGACCCTAGCAAAATTAAAGCCATTAAGGAATGGGAAATCCCCACATCCACAAAGCATTTGCAAGGATTTATCGGGTGACATGGTATTATCACAAGTTTGATAAGAATTATGGGAAAATAGAACCACCTCTAACAACATTGTTGAAGAAAGATGCATTTTCATGGACTCTAGAAGCAACAAAGGCCTTCGAATATCTTAAAGAGGCAATGTGCCAAGCACCAGTCTTAGCTACACCAGAGTTCACAAAAACCTTTCTTGTGGAATGTGATGCTTCCAGAAATGGAATTGGCGCTGTTTTAATGCAAGATGAAAGACCCATTTCTTTTGAAAGTCATCCAATCAAGGGACAATATTTACACAAAGTTATTTATGAGAAGGAAATGTTGGAAATACTACATGCACTTAAGAAATGGCAACCCTACCTAATGGGAAAACACTTCAATGTAAAAACAGATCATGATAGCCTTAAATACCTTTTAGAACAAAGATTATCCTTTGAAGAACAACAAAAATGGGTCACAAAGATGTTGGGTTATGAATTTGAAATCAGATACAAAAAATGGAAGCAAAATGTTGTGGCAAATGCACTCTCAAGAAAGGATGAGGATGTGGAAGCATTATTGTGCGACATTTCTATCATCCAACCAGATTGGATAAACGAAGCAAGGGAGGAATGGAAGAATGATGAAGAAGTGTGGGAACCTATTCGAAAGTTACAACAAGATTCTAGTACATCTGATACATTTAGCTGGAAAAATGATTTTTTGTGGTACAAAGATTGCTTATACCTCTCTAAGAATTCCCAACTCAAATGAAAGGTTCTTCTGGAATTGCACGCTTCTCCCTTAGGAGGGCACTCAAGATTTTTAAAAACTTACCACAGGGTTAAGAAGGAATTTTTTTGGGATGGCCTTAAATCGGATATTCAAAAGCTTTTGGTAGAATGTTTGGTATGCCAACAAAATAAAGCTAAAACAATTAAGACACCATGTCTATTACAACCTTTATCCATTCCAAGCCAACTTTGGGAGGAGGTTTGAATGGATTTTATCACAAGTTTATCCAAGTCTGATGGAAAGAGTGTCATCATAGTGGTAGTTGATAGACTTGCCAAGTATGCACACTTTTATGCATTATCACATCCATTTAAAGAGAGTACAGTTTCTACGGAATTTATGGAAACAATTCAAAAGCTACATGGAAACCCAAAGATTATTGTAAGTGACAGAGATCCCATTTTTACAGGAAAATTTTGGATAGAATTATTTTCTTGTCTTGGTACTCAGTTAGCTCATAGCTCATCTTATCATCCTCAATCTGATGGGAAAACAAAGATAGTAAACAAATGTTTGGAAGGATATCTTCGTTACTTTGTATCTAATAAACAGACACAATGGGTCAAATGGTTTCCTCTGGCTGAATGCTGGTATAACACTTCTTTCCATACTGCAACCAAAATGACCTCATTTATGGCACTTTATGGATATCAGCCACCATCCATCACATCATATTTAAGAGAA
>APFE031730717.1:168542-189180 GCA_000404065.3 Pinus taeda | reverse complement strand
TTCTCTTGGTGTAGAGAAACAATGGGCATTGCAGGGCTAGATAAATGACTAAGCTCTCTTGTGGCCCCCTGTGGAAAGAAAACAACAAGTGGGAGAATGTTGGGTTGTGTTATATTCTTTGCACAACTAACCCACGTAGTTAACCAGGGGGTTAGAAGGGGGCCGTAGCCCCCCCTTCGTTGCATCGATTAAATAGCGAGGGGAGTCAAAGGGGATTTGAGGGGTGAAAGTAACCCCACTCTATGGGGTTCAAGGCAGCACCCCAGAAAATTTTGGTTTTGGAGCCTATGTTAGGTTGGGCGGACCCACCTATGGTTTTGTGCATAATTTTTGCACATGCTTTTTGGACATGATGGTTTTCGGTCCATGGTTTTGGATGCAATGGTTTTTTGAGTCAAAGCATCCAATACCATGGACGCAATGGTTTTTCGGTCCATGGTATTGGATGCTTTGGCATGTATAAATATGTATTATAACATTGAAAGGAACATAATGAAAAATCATGTTGGTAGTCCTGGTTTTGGGATCTAGGGGAAAATATCTATGTATGTGTTTTATGTGTTATGCTCTCGCATTGTTTATTTTTTGTGCTTTTAGAATTTGTATGCAGGTAATTTCTGTACGGGGTTAAAACCTACATTAGTAAGAATGGAATAGATAAGGCTACCATCTTCTTTCTTAACCTTAACACCTTCTAAGAGAAGTCTAAGGGTCTTAAACTTGGAAAAAAAGTATCAATGGAAGAAAAATTATTTGGGTCCAATGTAAGCAACTCATTTTCGAGTTGATTGGCTCTACTTTCATTTTTAATTCCAAAAACTTTAGTGGGTTCTTTCATTGCTTCATTAGGAGTATCGAGTTTTGTGATATGGAATCTAAGATCCAGAGAAATAGACATCCCTATCAACCCACATGCTTGATCTTGCCTATTTTCCCATTTGGCTACCTTATCTTCATCTTGAGGTTTGGTTTCTTGGTCTGAGACTATTCTATAAAGACCTTTACTTCTAAGTAAATCCACAATGTAGGACCACCTTTGAAAATAGTTGGTGCTATCAAGAATAACTTGGCATGGACTTTCCATTTTAATAGAAACTGAAGTTGTAGATGCTGAAAATAAGTCTTCAATGGAAATATCTTGAAAAATTAGGTTGATTGAAAAAAAAGGGATCTGAAATCGGTTTCCGAATGAAGAAGTTATGGATTTTTGAAGAAATGTTGTTGAAGATGCCGATGAAGTGTGTGAATATGTGGAAATGAATGATAATGTTATATTTTGAAACCCCCTTCCTGCCCCCCCCCTCCTTTCCAACCTTAATCTAATTAGCTCACTTAAAAAAAAAAATTAGGTGACTCACTTTTATAAATAAGTGAAAGTCACTTTTAAAATGGTACTTAATGAGCTACACACTAAATTGTAACTTAAATAAAAGATAAATAGACTTTAGAATTATAAGTGACTCACTTTTTATAATGGGTGAGGACACTTCTACATAAAGTAACTTTAAAACATAATTTACATGTGATTTTTGAAAAAGTAACTCAACAAAAAGAAATACTTGAACTCAAGGCTTCTATTATCATAAAGTAAATTTGGACCAAGTGAGCTAGTTTAAAAGGTTAGTAATTTTTGGAAAAGAGGAAGGGGTGGTTTTTTGTTTTTTTGTTTTTTTTTTTTTTAAGTCAATGAAGCTTTGGGGTGTGTGCTTACTTGAAAAATACATTTTTTCCTACAAAACAAAAACCACAAAACCCAACACAGACATAAAAAAAAAAAAAAGCTTACGGCTTGAAGTTAGCTGTAGCCAAAAACTAAATATTTTCCTCAATGTTTTTGATTTTCCGAGATCACGCTAAAGTGCAGAAGAAAAGAGCATACGCATGAGAAAAATCCTTCCTTTATGTTTCTGATTTGCCAAGATCGCATAGAGTCGCGGGGCAAAGAGAATACATAGAAATCAAGGGTATTGATTTGGTAATAGAAAACCGAGAGCTAAATAAACCAAAATAAATAGAGAGATGAATAGCTAGAACTACAAATAAAGATTGTATACCTCCATATCTTAAAAATGACATAGCTAGGGGTACTGGAATCCTTTTCGCATGAAACAAAAGGGGTTCTTCACTAGAATATATGCTCCTAACACAATAAGGAAGTCCTCTCGGCTCAAAAGCAGTCACAAACAATAGATCTAGGAAACGATAGTCAGATGCAGTTATACCAGCTTCAAATTTGGATCACCAACAAATGTGGCCCTCAAATAGCTCTGATACCATGTAGGAATTTACTGGGTAAGTTCCTAAGATAGAACACCAAAGGACACCGCTCAAAAACATATCACAAATCAATACACCGGTATTCTTGGTGTGGTTAAAACCCTTGAAGAGGGAAACAGTCCACAACTTGACCCAACATGACCACTTCAGGCAATTTATTAATAAAAGAATGAAAATTTACATAAGTTTCTCTCATGAATGGTTACCCTACATATGACCCTCTATGCTATTTAAATAGAGATCATGGACCAAATGGGTGTTAGGCCACAGATCAAGTGTCAATAATACCAAGGAGAGAATGAACCATCAGATCACTTCATGTCTAGAACATATCATGACCATCGGATTGTAAGTTACAAATGTACATAGTAAAGAAATGCACTTTACCTAACTCTACACTATACCAAGTTATACCTAACTATTTCCTATGTGTCGAAATATCCTAACAGTCTGACAATTTCTCTCAACTTTCAGCGAAATTGTCACTCTGTTAGCGCATTTTAGGGGTGAAATTGTAGGATGGTGCTAGATTTTGGGGAATTTTGGTGTGATTAGTAGAATATTGGGAAAGGCCATAACTTCTTCAGTTTTAGACCAAATAAGGAGCAAAAAGAGGCTAGATGGGCATTTTTGGTGATTTTGGAGCTATTCGAATAGTTTTCAAAGCATTTTGAGCATTGCAAACTATTGCATTCACATTTTTTAGCATAATAGAGAGGGCCAAACCATTGGAAGTTGGACCAAAGAGACGTGGTCCAAGAGGGGTGAACTCCTTCATCACGTGTTGCTGTGATATTGTTTATGATGATGTTAATGTCTATTATGTGTTGTTGTTCATTCATTTGTTTATGTTAATTTTCACATAAAAATTACATAAAAACACTCAAAACTTCATTTTTAAACTTGCAAACAATCATATGAATCTTCAAGAATATTTAATATAATTTGAAAAGGAATTTTAGCACAACAAAACTAATTTTCTTAATAAAATCAAGTTTGGTATAAGATCTCTTAGTTTTGTTTGTGCAAGAAGGATTTAACTGTTCGTAAGTGAATGTCATGCTTATAAGGTTAAAACTCAAGAGAGGAGAAGGGAAGTTGGTTGGAAGCCCTGAATTTGGATCAAGGTGAAGGAAGGAAGGTTGCCACAATCTCCACCACTAGTTCTTCCTCAAGTTGTAGTTGAGACTCTAGTGAATATGTCTCATGAAGGAGAACCTACAAACATGGCAGAGGATGAGAAGGTCTTCAGGAAGGACTTCTGTGATATCAAAAAGATGGTGAAGATCCTCTATGAAGAGACGAATACCATATTGTAGGGTGAAAGCTCCAAACCTCCCAAACGAGAAGGTTCTCCAAGAGGAGGTAATGGAAATGGAGGTGAACCCCCACCCTCTCCACCATATTCTTCATCTTCTTATTCACAGGCATCTTCACCCTCTTCCACTAACACAACCCTTACTCATACTCATCACCATACCTCAAAAGTAACTGTTAAATCACCCTTATTAAAACTTGATGTTAAATTTGAACTTCCCATGTATAATGGTGAAGTGAATGCAGAGAATATTGACAATTGGGTTCGTTAGTTGGAGGACTATTGAAGAATTCAAAACCTTCAAGAGGATGACATAAAGATTCAATTAGCTTCCTTGAGGATGGAGGGGCAACATTAGTATGGTCGAAATCAAAGACACAAGAGGAGATTAAAAAAACATGGTAAGATCTCAATTTCTTGGTCTGATTTCATTGTTGCAATTAAAAGACAATTCTACCCTCTGGCTTATATGCAGAAAGCCATCATGAATTGGAAGAACTTTAGACATGACATGAGTAGATTTTCAATCACAAGACATGTTGTTGAAGTACATAGGGGGTTTACACATTTACCTTAGGCATACTATCCTTATGTTTAATCCGAATAATCTAGATGAGGTGTTTGTATGCAACCCACTCATCTTGAGGCAAGATGTAAAAATACTCAAGAAGATGGTAGTAAAAATATATTTAAGGGTAAGGGAAAATAAAAGGGTTTCAAAGGGAAGGAAAATAAAAATGCATCTATCAAGAAGGAAGCAGAGAAATTAACATACAAGCATTGTTCCAAAGAGGGTCACGATGAAGCTCATTGTTGGAAGCTTCATCCCAAAATGAAGCCAAATAAATTCAACAACAAGGGAAAACAAAAGACAACTGCAATCACTCAATAGGATTTGGGATACAATTCAGGTGATGAAACTAAAATTACAACCATGGGTATGAAGGGAAAAGAATCCATTGCTAGCACTAGTACTTCAAATTCACACCATGAAACTCCAAATGAAAAGAAGAGCATAGAACTTTTTCACATATGGGTGGTCTCAAAACATAGAAAAATTGATACACTTTTTGACAATGGCTCTCAAGCCAATCTTATCTTTGAAAGCATTGTCAAAATTTTAAACTTGGAAACCATTCCACATCATAAACCATATTCACTTGGATGGGTGAGTGACAATGCACACTGTCAGGTAACTAGAAAGTGCAAATTGAAATTTTCCGTTACTGCAAATTCATAGATGAAGTTGAGCTTGATGTTGTGCCATTAGACATATGTGGTATAGTTTTGGGTAGCTCATATCTCTATGAAAGAAAAGCTATCTTCCATAGACATGAAAATATATACTATTTGTTCAAAGATGGAGTAGAATATATTGTGAGAGCTCATAACAAGAAACTAAATCTTTCACTTGTTAATGCGGGGAAGATGAAAAGACTAGTGAATTCAAGCAAGAATTTTGAGCTTCTAATGATCAAACCCAAGAATAATGTTGATAATGAAGCTTTTAAAGGTTGCGATTTAAGATTTAAATTTGAATTGGTTGATGTTTTTAACTAATATGATGAGATGTTTCAGGAACCAAAAGGATTTCCTCCCAAGAGAGGAATCCAACATGAGATATAGTTGCAGCAAGATAGTCCTCTTCCTAGCATTGGCATGTACAAGATGTCAATGATGGAAAGTGTATAAATTAAAAAGAAAATTCAAGAGTTGATGGATAAAGGGATAACTAGGCCATGTTCTTCACCATGTGGTTCACCTATTGTTTTGGTGCCAAATAAGGATGGAGCATGGAAAATGTGTGTGGACATCCATGCATTGAACAAGATTACGGTAAATAATAGTTACCCACTACCTAGAATAGATGATTTAGTTGGTCAGTTGAAATATGCAATGTATTTTACTAAGTTGGACATAAGGAGTGGTTACCATCAAATTAGAATTGTTGAAGGAGACATTTGGAAGACAATATTCAAAACAAAACAACGCTTGCTTGAATAGCTAGTGTTATATAGGAAAATCGCCTCCTCATTAGTTTAGATGGCAAAGACATGATGATTGAAGCAATGACCAAGTTCATAAGCTATGTTTCCAAGCTAACGTTTTCTATACACTAGCAACATGCTTTATAAAGCTTCTCAGCAAGCCTAAGGGAGCGTTAGTGACCCAAGTAACTCTACTTGCTACCTCGGGAGTAGTGTTTGTGAGCCCTAATGAGGATCTAAGGGTCAAAGGAGCAGATTGACTAAGAAATATCCCTATATTCTCTCCTAAATCAACTCAAAAAAACAAGGAAACATCCAAGTTCGACCTATTTAGGGATTACTAATCCTAATGGAGTATGAAAATGGGAAAGAGCTCAAAAGAGTGTCAACATGATTGCTTTTACTTAAAGAAATGCATGGAGAAACTTGGCAACCCTAACCTCAAATGCTACATAAGCAGCGCTAGGGCTATTGTGAAAGAGGTCAGATCATTTGAAAGGATAGCTTACTTAATTGCCGAGCAGAGTCTCAGAGTTAAGCATAATAATTTGGTAAGAAGGGAGAGGGAGAGAGGAGATGGAGGGGTAAGGGAAGTCTGATGCAACCAATGGTTGTAATCACTCTTTCGACATTAATATAGAACTACAGTTGTACTATCTACTCCATGGTGTTGGTACTATAATTCATTTATATGTTCATTCAATGTCTTTTAGCACGAGTATCTTAGTTATGTACAACAAGATGTGCTTTGTATATTCATGCATTGATTATCAAGGTTTTATGTTGTGATTACGCTTGTCTTTTCTATGTGCAAGACTTGTTCTAGTGCCTACTCAGGGGACTTCCGCCTAGCTTCATCGCGCTCTCCAACAACTCTACACGACAACTTGAGGTAATGAATCCATATTTCTTTGATAGTTAGTTATTAAATATGGACATGCATGTATCTTTGTGATAGCTACAAATAATCTTACAGTCTGCCAAGGGTCCCAGGAAGACCCTTAAGGGATCCTTCATTCTCCATACATCATGCATTAATCCCTATAGTAGAATTGGCAACTCCACTGGGGACTACACTTTAGATCTCGACTTTCCCAGAAAGTTCCTAGATCTCTCCTTCTTCCAGACCTTCCTGTACTTCTTCATTCCTTTTCTAACCACTCAAGACCTTGCAGCACTCTTCTTTCATTGCTAAGCCCTGGATTCGATCCCCACATCCTTTTTTTGAAGTGTTTTCCCTCACTAACGTAGGCTACCAATGTAAGCAGAGATTTATAAAGCCTTGTAGCTTCACAAATAGAGTGTTAGTGCCACCAGTAACTCTCTGTGGCCTATAGAATAGAGCATTAGTAATCCATTTTTTGATAAACAATAATGTCCATGACCTCAAAGGGTTGGGAAACTTGCTTTTGGACTGATAAGGGATCTATAGTTGTGTTTTGTTTGACTGATATGTGTCCTAAAAAACTTATTTTCTTAAGAAAATATCTTTCCTTCTTAAATTTTTTATTTTCATAAAAGAAAAAATAAAAAAAAATTATTGTTTTCTACCTAGTTTGTTAGTTCAACATTATTGGATTTTAGTAGTTGTTAGTGAGAATTGAAAAGTTCTATCAGTTATGCTAGTGTTTTATTGAGTAGGATGCATGGAGTGAAGATTGATGTATGAATGACTCTCCCTTTGTAGAAGCAACTTATTCACATCGAAATTGAAAATTTACAAGCATTGTTTTTTCATGATTTGAGTGAGAGTCCCATAACATCTCATACATCAAAAACCCTACCAAAGACTCTAAAAAAGTACACTTAAAATATACTTAATAAAATAAATGAGAAACTCTTTCTAGAGTAAACATACATTGGTTTAGACTAGGATCTTGGGTGAGGTTGTGTGAGTAAACTACCCAAGATCATACACCAAAACTAGTGTCACTAAAGAGAAAAATCCTTCTGCACTCATACTACCGAGACCACTCTAGTAAAAGTGGAGCTAAATATGAGACAAAATTGGACTGTAAGTGAAGGTAGCCCACCTTTTCTTACATCTCCTTTGGGTATTTTGTGTATTGGGGATCCCTTCAGGATATTGGAGCTAAGTCAGGGACTTAGGTCTCCTGCCCACACAGTGTATTGTCTGTGACTATGTCTCCCCCCCCGGGTAGTGTTTGTGGTTTAAGGTATCCTTAGTGGCTGTACTTTTAGGGACTAACACAAGGTGACTAGGGCGGGCTACCCTAGTACCTAACACAGACATACCTACTCTGTCTTCAGTTTCTGTGAGGGTGCTCATCTTCACGAGAGTACTTGGCCCCTCAATCTAAGGTTCAGGTGAAGCTCTAGAGTAACCGTAGCTGTACATTTCACCATCTCTCCCTGTTATTCATTGTGATATTGGGTTTCATCTCTAGTGATCGATGCTTATTAGATAGGGTCATTTTCCTTTTCTTGTTGATTGATTTACATAGTGTATTTGTTATTTTTTAGGTGCCAGAGTGTTATCATTGAGATTTTATTAAACATCACTGCAAAATTTACTGATAAAAAATATTGGCCACCGTGGCTACATCTAGCCCTTGTCGTCAATCTAGATGATTGTTAGGAATTCCTCCACTCACTGTGGAGGATCCATTGAGCTCCAGTGAACCAGATTCCCCATCTTCAGGAAATCAGTCTCCAAGATCTCACACAGAATTAGTTTGGACATTCGACAATTCAAGCTTATTGGAGGATTTCTTTACTGAAGGATTTCTTCCTCCATACAATCCTTTGATCACGAATCTATTGGGCGCACTCTTAGTTCTCGTTGCATCTGTAACTCCTTTGTTTTTAGTTGTCACACTTCCACCCATCCCGTCGACGACTAATGGGTCATGGGAATTTTTGGACACTTTTGTTCCCCCACCACTTGCTGAGTCGACAATCAATACCAGACCTTTGATGGAAAACCCTACTATCCCATTTGTCCATGAGTGGAAACCAGTCAATTCTAGGTTTCGCCCCTTTAGTGTCAAACCCTATACCTTCGATAAGTGCTACAAATAGTGCTCCTTATAATGCTCAATATAGCACAGTTAGTGCAGGTGCCTTCAACCAACAATATGTTTGGGGTCCATTATATAGCTCTAACCCCAAAATTCAAGTATCTCGGGGCACTCCCAATATGCATATACCAGCCAGGAATGTAACAGTTCCCCCTCCATTTTCAGGCATGCATAGTCAATCACTATTTGACATGAACACTCCTTATGCTAGTCAAGGACTTATGGTTAGTTATGTGGCGAGTGCGAATCCTCAAGGAGATCCCAATAAATCCATGTGGGAACCCTACTCACAACCTCAAATGAGTCAAGGGAGCACTACTTATCCTGGGGGCGCTTCTATCCCCCAACCTAACAATCCCTATGGAAATACACATTACAATACCTTACCCCAAGGCACCTACTATACCACACAACCTATGTATAATATTGGGAACAACACGATGGGAGGACTGTAAGGATCCTCAAGTCATATGTCATCACCTTGGTCCGATTTAGGGGCATCACACACTCTGTCTTTCTTGGAAATGCTTGATATCTCTGGCTTGTACAAACTTACAAATGACTCCATCTATCATAACTTACTCTCGTCGCCAATCCCACATAAAATATCGACAGACATCCCTAAGTTCGAAGGGAAACAAGGGGAGGATCCAGATACACACATCACCATCTATCACCTATGGAGTGTTTCTAACTCCATGGTGGATGATAGTATCTGGTTACATCTTTTTCCCTGTACCCTTAGTGGCAACAAAACCAAGTGGTACATTGAGTTACCATGTGCATCAGTAAATACCTTTGACGCTTTAGTGATGAAATTCTTAAATCACTTTCAGCTACCCATCCGTTATGAAATTGGGATGGAACTTCTCACTTCATTACTTCAAGATACCACCACCCATATCTCCCATCATATACATGAATGGAGATGTAGGCAGAGGTTGGTCAAAGCTCCCCTCCGACACTATCTCTTAGTGGATTGGTTCTGCAAGTATCTACTCCACCAAATTTCTAAGGATGTCACCTTAGGTGGTGCAGTCACAGAAGATCAATCCATATGTCATACTCACCACTTAGATCTAACATATTTGCAGTTTGGCACTCTATACGATGTAATTCCCAATGGCCCTTGCAACTCCATTGCTCCCGTTGCTCAACAACTCAGAGTGCACGCTGATGGGATTATCGACGCAACCTTTGGGGCTACTATAAAATAATTCAATGGTCACATTACCTAGATGTCAGTGGACCCCTCTACCAAATTGATTTCTCTTCCTACCACTGCGATCAACTCTATGCAGTCTACACAAAAATCGGGTGGTAAGAACAAGAAGAATAAGAAAAAGACCGCTCCTTCTAAAGAGCAATCAACAAAGCAATCTAACTCCAAGCAGAGGGCAGTTGTGCCCTCTGATGATGGAAAGGATAAACCCACCAGATTCCCTTGCAAAATTTGTTTCGAAGACCACATGACCTATCGTTGCCCATGTATTTAGGAGTGCACAAATTTCATTGCTAAAAGGGACACTAGCATGACCCCTACTATCCTGAATAATCCTTTCCTGCTCAGCAACATCAACACATTATTGCAAACCAAATCCAACCCCCACAAGGGGGCAATTGTGGTTTGCAACATCCTTTAGCTAGTGAAGGACCTTCTACCATTTACACCTTTGAAACGATAGAACTACAAACCACAGCCAAATCTTATGGAGCTCCTGTCACTCATGTAGAGGAACCCTCCTCAAGTCAAAACCCACTACCGGTTGACGATCTTCATATCAAAAGGCTAGTTTCTGACCTTGTGATTCGCCCCCCTAAAGGGGAACTTCGATGCACAACACACAATACATCTTCACATGCCACCCAAAACTACAACGTTGTAGAAGACTTGGCACAAGCACCATCGACTATATCGGTGCTTGAAGTATTACAAACATGTCCAAGACAAATGAAGCTCTTCTTTCGACCATTTTTGATGTCGACCCATAGGATTCCATGCTTGCAATTTTCGACAAGGAAAAGTGTGAACCTCCCCTTTCTGACCAGCTTGCATTTTAGGTGCAAATCTTTTCAAAAGGTAAAGGTATACATAGAAATGTTATTGGCGAAGGTGCTTCTACCTAAATAATGCCGGCTTCATGTTGGCTCGCTTTGGGTTCTCCAACCCTATCCCTACCATTGAATTCCCTTAAAGCTTTCGACGGCCACACCTTCATCCCAAAAGGTTACCTAGCCAGCTACCCCATCACCATGTATGGGAAAATGGTAACGATGGACATCGACGTCATAGATAAAAATCTTGACTTTAATCTCTTGTTGGGTCACAGTTGGACTTACACAATGACTGCCATTGTGTCTATACTATATTTCACATAATCCTATTTCCATTGGATAGTCATAGTGGACCAGCTGTCCTTTTGCACCCCTGATTATTCCCCGTTACCAAGCGGCTTTGTACCCTTAGTGGGCGGTGTACGTGACTCTTACGTCAGTATCGGTATCAGTCTATTAAAGGTCTCTTCAGTGATGGGTTGTTTCCCTCTTCTGCCTCCAGTGGTTCCACATTCAGTCAATATGGTTTCATACATTGCTCACAAACTTACCAATCCTTGGATCCTACCAGCCACTTTAGACATTGACACTTACAAAGAATAAATGTCATTTTCACTAGCTGAATTGGCCTACTAGGCCAGTCAATTTGCATCTAAGTCTCTGGTCACTTTGGTCATGACCAACGGTACCACTGCCCCTCCCATAACTGATTCTTATTTCGATCCCCTCAATCAAGTCCTACCCATGAATGAAGCTATTAGAGAGATCATGAGTTTAGAAGAGTGATGTTGGGAGGAGTCACACCATCATGTTTTGATATCTAATTCATACACGATGCCTCTTCAAATCTTGTCATCTGACACACCTGAAATAGTTTCCTCACGATATACAACTATCCAAACTTTGGACTCAGAAGGAAACATGGGCAATATTTGAAAGACATTTCTCATTGATATTTTTGTCACGACATGCATCATAGAAAACATTCCAGTCAGAGCCGATCGCAATCCTGAGGAAATTGCAAGCTTCACCCCCCCTTTTAAGGGCTTCTGCGATGTTTTCGATTGGTCTTATGAGGAAATGCATGGAATAGACCCTTCTATTGTCAAGCATGAAATCAAGAAGTTTCTAGCATTCTTTTTATGGTATTTTTCTTGCTCGCTAATCCCAAAAAACCTTGAATCTCCTTCTTTGGGCTCCTTAAACTACCACGAGGAAGAGAGAGAATTCTTTTTATGGTATTTTTCTTGCTCATTAATCTGAAAAATCCTTGAGTCTCCTTCTTCAGGCTCATTAAACTACCATGAAGAAGATCAAGCATTATTTTTATGATATTTTTCTTGCTCATTAATTAGAAAAACCTTGAGTCTCCTTCTTTAGGGTCGTTAAACTACTACAAAGAAGCTATGAGTGCTTTCTTTTATGGGATATTTTCTCTCTCTTAAATAAAAAAATCCCCGAGTTTTTCATCATTGGGCTCGTTAAACACATATGACAATGGTCTAAGCAACTCTTTTTCATTATTTTTCTAGCTCATTAAACTGAGAAAGATCATTTGAGAATTTGTTTTAGGTGTTTTTTTTCTCACTCATAAAACTGAAAAAAAATCTCGAGTTTTTTCTTCAGGCTCGTTAAACAATTATGAAGATGACCCAAGCATTATTTTAGGTACTTTTCTCGCTCATTAAAGTGAAAAACCCCGATTTTTTGTCACCGGGATCGTTGAACATCTACAGCAACAACAAAAGAACTTGCTTTTTTGGGACCATTTCTCGCTCTTAAATAAAAAATCCCCAAGTTTTTCCCTTCTTCTGGCTCGTTAAATCTACAAAGAAGGAATGAGCAGTTCTTTTACCTCTTTTTCCCTACTCACTAAACTAAAAAAGATACTTTGAGTTTTCTTCATTTGACTCGTTAAAATTCGATGAAGGTATTGATTTTGTCGTTGCGTGACTCATTAAATATTCATGAAAAATATCAATTTTAGTCCATCTCCTTGTACTCATAACAAAATGAGGTCAACATCTATTCAGCATAGGTTTCTCTTTATCAGAACTCAGTAGATTAACTCATGGAAAATTAACCGATCTCGGTATACTATTAAACCTTTGTCACACCTAGTTAACAACTATGACAAAGGGACCACCCCGGAATCGTTCTTTACGATCTTTTCAGACTCTCTAAATTTGAAAAGACCACCGAGTTTTCTTGTCTAGACTCATTAAATTACACAGAAGAGGTGTAGAGTCACTCTTTTTACGATCCTTTTCAAACTCTTAAAACATGAAAAGATCTACGAGTTTTCCTGTCTGGACTCATTAAACTAATTAGATAGGGCATAGAGTCGCTCTTTTTATGATCCTTTTCAGGCTCTTAAAACATGAAAAGATCGATGAGTTTTCCTTTCTAGAATCATTAAACAAATCATATAGGGCATAGATTCGCTCTATTTGTGGTCATTTTCAGTCTCTTAAAATATGAAAAGATCAATGAGTTTACCCATCTGGACTCACTAAACTAATCAAATGGGGAAAGTGGACAATACAAATATGTTCAGTATTTGAAATCATGGTTTGGCAGTAGTCATTCCCTTAAACATGGCACTCCCTCATATAAACCTTCCTTGTGGTGACCTCTCAATATGAATCTTACCATCCTATGAGATTAAGCTATATACCCTGATGTTCTTGCATCTTTGTATCCTAACACTCTTTGGTTTTCATGAGTCTAGTGTTGCATGGTTAAAACCATTGTCGTGCCTTCTATTGTTCAAGGGAAAACCTTTTTTCTTTTGTTTCCTCCATCAACCCATCAAGCATATCCTTTCATCATGCCCTTTGTCATTTTGACCCAATGCTCAAAGATTCCTCAAAAAACAAATCATTCTTGTGTCATTTCATGATGATTGGTGTAGAACACATTATTGCCTACATTTCGACAAGTCTCTTCCTATCGACTTCAACACTCTATCTAGGAAAAGGACCCAGAAACGCTTCAGTGCCTTGGTACTTGCAGACATCAATGGAAATTCACCTTGTGTTTGATCAGGGTTTCAACGACAAAAACATTTTTCACACTTGCTAGATTGTATTGTGCATCTTGGAGACCATCACCATTATTGGTGGCCTTCCTTGTGTCTATTAACGGTCTCCATTATTGACTGGTAATTAGACAATTTTGTGCATTATTCAACATCAACGCATATATTCACATGTATCAATCTATATTGTTCGGTGAAGTGGAAATAAAGTCCTTGGGTAGAGGCTTGTATCACTCTACCTTGTTTCCTCTCCCAAGTTGCGTATACTGTTTTTTGGAGATAGATAATCAGAATGATCCTATTATGACACCGGTTCCATATTGTGCTTATCGATGGCCAACATCGTCATATCTCTTTTATGAGAAAATCACTCTGACATAGCTATTGAGCGTGGGAATTATGGACTCAAGACATTATTTTAGTTGTGTTTTATATATATGTGTTGTATGGAGTTTCTCGTACCGCCTGAAGCTCCAATCCTCTCTCTCCTTTTGTCAAGAAGGAACAGAACAGTTAAGTATAAAGTGCTTCGGCCATCCTCACAACCTTTGATCCCACACTTTAGGGGGCATCTATTATACAGGAAAATGACCTCCTGATTAGTTCATAGGGCAAAGACATGATGATTGAAGCAATGACCAAGTTCACAAGCCTTTTTTACAAGCTAACGTTGTCTATATACTAGAAACATGCTTTATAAAGCTTCTCAACAATCGTAAGGGAGCTTTAGTGAGCCAAGTAACTCTTCTTGTTACCTCAGGAGCAATATTAATGAACCCTAATGAGGATCTGAGGGTCAAAGGAGTGGATTGACTAAGAAATATCCCTATATTCTCTCCTAAATCAACTAAAAAAGGTAAGGAAACATCCAAGTTCGACTATTTGGGGATTACTAATCCTAATGGAGTATGAAAATGGGAAAGAGCTCAAAATAATGGCAACATCATTGCCTATACCTAAATAAACTCATGGAGAAACTTGGCAACCCTAACCTCACATGCTACATAAGCATAGCTAGGGCTATTGTGAAAGAGGTTAGATCATTTAAAAGGATAGCTTACTTGATTGTCAAGCAAAGTATCAAACTTAAGCATAAGAAGTTGGTAAGAAGGGAGAGAGAGAGAGGAGCTGGAGGGGTAAGGGAGGGCTAATGCAACCGATGGTTGTAATCAGTCTTTCGAAATTAATATAGAACTACAGTTGTACTGTCTACTCTGTAGTGTTGGTACTATAATTCATTTATATGTTTATTCAATGTCTTTTAGCATGAGTAGCTTAGTTATGTGCAACTAGATGTCTTTTGTATATTCATGCATTTATTATCAAGGCTTTATGTTGTGATTACACTTGTATTTTCTATGTACAAGACTTAATCGGGAGCCAACTCAGGGGACTTCCGCCTAGCTACATTGCACTCTCCAGCAACTCTGCACGAAGAATCGAGGTAATGAAGCCATCTTGCTTTGATAGTTAGCTATTCAATATGGACATGCATGTATCTTTGTGACAGTTCCAGATAATCTTACAGTCTGCCAAGGGTCCCAGGAAGACCCATGATGGTTCCTTCATTCTCCATACACTATGCATTAATCCCTATAGAAGCTAGTTATGCCTTTTGGTTTATGTAATGCTCCTGCTACCTTCATGTATGTGATGAATGATGTGTTGAGGCCATTTCTAGATGAGTTTGTTATAGTCTAATTTTATGACATCTTAATTTCTTGTAAATCTATTGATGGACATGTCATGCATGTGATAAAAGTGTTTGTTGTCTTAAAGAAAGAATACTTGTATCTAAAGATGTCAAAGTGTGAGTTTGGAAAAACTTATTTAGTTTACTTGGGTCATATTGTTGGAGGAGGTGAGTGGAAAATATATCCCTCCAAGGTTGATTTCATTTTGAATTGGCCAAGGCCCAAGACAATTATAGAGGTAAGACATTTTTGGGAGTAGCCCAATATTGGAGATTCACTTCTAACTTTTCTTCTAGAGTAGCTCCTTTGCATGTATTGACAAGTGTGAAAAAGGTTTTTCACTGGGGAGGAAAACAACAAAAGGCCTTTGATGCATTGAAGGAAAAGATCAGTTCAACTCCAATACATGCACTTTCAGACCCGAGACAATCATTTTAGATTCAGACTGATGCTAGTGACTACGTAATGGGTGAAATCCTCATGCAACATGGTAATCCTATCTGTTTTCATTCAGAATCTTTCAATGGTGTAGTGATTAATTATCCTACATATGACAACGAATTTTATGCATTGGTGCAAAGTGTGAAAAAATGGAAACACTACTTGATTGGTAAGGAAACAATCATTCACATTATCATAAACCATTCCAATAGTTTCAATCTCAATCAAAGTTGTAGCAATTAAGGAACTTCTGATGTATACGTTATCTTTAGCAATTCCACCTTTTAATAACGTATAAGAAAGGTATCTACAATAAAGTTGTTGATATACTTTCTAGGCCTATTATTAGTGCAACTACTTTACTCAAGCATAATTTTGTTTTGCATGAAAGTTATATTGAGAAATATAATGACTTTCAGGATGTTTATGTAAGCTTGAGTCAAGGTAACCAAGTAGAGGAATTGGATTTTCATTTCCATATAACTTGTTGTACCATCTTGGAAGGCTTTGTATTCCACATGGAGAAAGAGTCAACATCATAAGAGAGGCACATACTTCTCTTATCGCTAGTCATTTCGGCGTAAGTAATATGGTGGCACATCTATAAAGGTATTTTAATTGGCCTCGTATGCTTGAAAGTGTGTCACATTTTATTAAAGAATGTCCATTATGTGTAGTCAGTAAGCCTAGAAATAAGAAGTCAGGATTGTACACACCACTTACAGTCCCTTCAAATCCGTGCGAGAGTGTTTATATGGATTTTGTAGGAGGTCTCCCATTGTCAAAAATAGGTCATGATTATTTGTATGTAGTTGTGGATAGGTTCAACAAAATGTGTTTTTTGATGCCATGTAAAAACCAAGTTCGAGCTAAAAAACCTACTCAATTATTCTTTCAGAATGTATGGGTGCATTTTCGATTTCCCACATCCATTATTAGCGATCAGTATTCTCACTTTTATGGGAATTTTTGTTCAAGCTTGTCAGGATTCATGGACACCAAATTGCAAAAGAGTACAACATTTCATCTGCAAACAGATGGTCAAATAGAGGTGGTGAATAAGACAATGATACATCTTCTTCGTGGACATTGTAGCAAGGACGCTAAGGACTGGGATGAACATTTGCACTATATTCAACATGCTTACAACCAGGTAAAGCACTCTTCAACTCAAACATCGCCATTTGAGGTATGTTTGGGATACTTGCCTAAGTCTCCTTTGGATTTCATTTTTGGAAAAGATGTTGCTATTGATGTTCATAGTGACATAGACAAAGAAAGAAGGCTCATTGAACAAATCCAATTTGTACACCAAAGTGTTCAAGAAAAACTTGAAAAGAGCTAAGGCAAGTACAAAGCAAGTCACGACAAGCATCGTGTAGATCACAAGTTCCAATTCGGTGATGAAGTGTGGGTTCACATTAGAAAAGAGAGGCTCCAAGGAGAAGGTAAATAACTTAAACCAATTAGATATGGTCCATCCATAATTTTGGAAAAAATTGGTAACAATGCCTTTAGGTTGGATTTGCCTTCATATATGAAAATTTATGTTGTTGTTAATGTTGAGAACTTAAGGATGTATGAGCCTCCTTTGATAGAATATCAAGGAGAAAATGTCAAAATTCCTTCCATTGAGTATTTTTCTCCTGAATAACTTGATGAACTACAACAAGTCACAATACTTGACAAAATAATAAGGTCTTCAAAACAAGGGAATGCAGATTACCTTCCAGTGGGGCTCGAGGGAGCAAATCCTTCAAAGGCCAAATGGATTGAGCTTGGAAAGGTGAGGGAACTGTACCATCACCTACTGGACAACTGAAGGTGATCTTTTGGGGTCCAAAAGGTTTCCAATGGGGAGGAATGCTTAGTTGCTACAAGTGATGCTCAAAATTCAGAGTTTTCGGATTTGTGTGGAACCTAAACAACTGCGTAGTGCTCACCATCCTGAATCTAGCATAACTCGTTTCACACAAAATGAACTCTGTATCACTCCATAACCGATTTATGCTCACTTTCCCAAAAAGGCTAATTTTCAAAAAAATTGACAACCCAATCAGCTGTCTGTACTGCTAACATGGTGTTAACTAGGCAGGGTATGTAGTCGTTGAATTTGTCAAAAGGCTCCTTACTGAATCACAATGTGACAAATGTCGTTGTATTACTGGGTGTAATTGGTGAAATTTCATTGGGTGGTTGGTGGCCAACCATGAGCTGACATGAGGACCAGCCAAAGGCTAACATGTGGCAGCACAAGAGGCCACCAAAATTTTGTTTGAAATCCAGGCAGAGATGGCGGGGGTCAATCCCACAACCTTCCAACACTAATACAAAGCCTTCACCAATACACCATACACATATTTCTTAACTATGTATGAACTTCGCGTTTATTTTAAGATTGATGGCACATAGTTTAGATGTTGGGCCAGCCCACAGGGGCCGACCTTTTGGTTACACTCACCATAATGTGACCACCGGCAAAGGAGGATGGGGGACCTGGTCGGTGGGGGCAGCCCATTGGACTTAGCCCTGGGCACGTGGCCCCACCAAGTGGCCATAAAATTTGAAACTTAAACGTTAACAAATATTTAAAGTGTCCGACAATTTCACCCAATTTTTGATGAAATTGTCGCTCCGTTAGCTTATTTTGGCGGAAAAATTGTAGGATGGTGCCAGATTTCGGGGAATTTCAGTGCAATTAGTAGAAGATTGGGAAAGGCCATAACTTCTTCAGTTTTTTACCAAATCAGGACTAGAAAGAGGCTACAAAGGCATTTTTGGATATTCTAGAGCTACAAGAATAGGTTTCAGAGCATTTTGAGCATTGCAAACTAATGTATTCACATTTTTTTTAACATAATAGATAGAGCCAAGCCATTGAAAGTTGGACTAAGGATACATATCCCAAGAGGGGTGAACTCTTTCATCATGTGTTGTTGTGATATTGTTTATGGTGATGTTAATTTCTATTATATGTTGTTGTTCAGTCATTTTTTCATGTTAATTTGCACATAAAAATGACATATAAACAGTCAAAAATCCATGTTTAAACTTGCAAACAATCATATGAATCCTAAAGCATATTTAATATAATTTGAGAAGGAATTTGTTGGGTCCCTATAATACTAGTGATTACCCGATTAATATTTTAGTTGTACCCCTTATTAATATTGTTGTGCCCCTATTGTCCCCATACTATTATTACTGTGCCCCATAGAATCCCTCTATTATTATTTTTGTGGCTTTATGTTATTATTGTTAGGTCAGCTGGGTTATATTGTGACTCCTTAGACTCCTATATATAGAAAGGAGGTTTTATCATTTGTATCATCGAATAATTGTTCATTTATCTAATGTAAATGAGGTTGCCCCCTCAAAGAGGCTGAATTCTAAGGCGTTGATCTATCTTTTCTATCTTTTCTTGAGTTGGTTTCATAACATTTGGTATCAGAGCTTTGGATTCTAGGGTTTCGCTGCTCCAAACAGGTCATCATGGTATTTTCGCTATAATTTTTTTCTGCAATGTTTCAGATGTTAAAAAAAAACCCATTTGAGAAGACATCGCACTGAATCTTAGGTCCAAATTTCAGAGCTTTTCGTGCTATATTTGCGGAGATATGAACTGAGGAAGTTCATCCTTTTGCAGAATCTTGAATTACATTCAAAACAGGTGACCTGGGGAAAATCGTCATAACTTTCTCTTTGAGCATCAGATTGAAATTTCGTAAGAAGGTACAGAAAGAGGACGGACTGTAGCTTCTTGTACATATTCTTTAGAGCTAAAGGTCAAAACAGGGACACGTGGCATGTCGTACAAGTTCTCTCTACTGAATTAGTCCATAATCAGGTCATTGTGGGAGATTTGGCATAACTCTTCATTGGAGAATCCAATTGGGGTCAGACTGGTGGCATTGGAAAGAGGACACAGAGGGCTACCGCAGGTCGTAATTTTAGAACTGGATGATCCAAAATTATAGAGATACATCAGAGGCAATATCGAGCTCCTAGAAAGTGAGAAAAGGTGTATATATTTTTTTAAATGTTTGCTTAAGCTTGGTTTGAAAAATTATTTTGAAGGAATTCAAAGGGCATAGTGAAGCATTATTATCAGTAATTGATGCCCCAAAGAAAAAAAATGGAAACACCTAGTAGGCGACCTGAAAGCTCTAGCATGACTCATGAAGAAGAGGAAGAAATGCAATATGATATATCAAAATTACGAGACCAAGTGCAACAAGTGTCACTTGCACAAAAAGATGTAGAAGCTAAGATGAATGACGTGGAAGCTAAGATGGATGATCTAAAGATAGATTTGAAGACAGACATGGAAGAATAGAAGATAAATATGAATAAGTTGCTACAAGAAAGGGTCACTAAGGGTGAAAGGATAGTAAAGGAAACTCATGATGAGAACAAAAGAAATGTTAATCATGATTCCATAGACTCTAATGTTGGATCGAAGACCCACCATATTCCAAAAATCGATATGAGGAAGTTTGATGGCAAGGATCCCACAACATAGATATTACAGATGGAGCAATGTTTCGATCTCAATAATGTGCAAAACACACAAAAGGTACGTATGGAAACTTTATATTTGGAACCAAATAAGTTTTTATGGTATCAATGCCTTTGCTCTCGTAAAAAAATTATCACATGGGCAATTTTTACAGAAGAATTGATAGCACATTATGAGGATACAAAAAGCAACACTTGTTTTAGCCAATTGATAAGTCTTAAACAAAAGGGTTCAATAATGGAGCACATTGAGGAGTTCCAAAAAT
>APFE031730717.1:153225-166065 GCA_000404065.3 Pinus taeda | reverse complement strand
TATGTAATGTAAAGGAGGTTGCCCCCTCGAAGAGGCTGAATTCTAAGGCGTTGATATATCTTTTCTATCTTTTCTTGAGTTGGTTTCATAACAGAATTTGAGCACAAAAAAATATTTTTCTTAATAAGATCAATTGTGGACAGTGATTAGACACAAGAAGGATGAACGAATCACTTAGCAACTCCAATCAAGTTTCAACTTGATCTAAAGACTACATTGTCAAAGAACCCAGATTGCAAAACACTCACGATGACTCCACTACACATTGATTAGGTTTCTTGGTAAAAAAGATGACAGTGTATGTGGTAAACTGTATCTTTATTGAAGGTTTCAAGGAATACTAGAATAATTTTGATGATGATCAAATTGATGAAGCTTTCTCATATTTTTTTCCTATTTACCTAGAAAAATGAAAATGTAGCTCTGAAGCAAAGATCATATTTTTAGCAGAGTTTGTTGAACAAATTTAGAAGGATCTTTAGGCCTTATAAGTTAATATTCAGGGCCACAATTTATAATGTCAAAATCATTTCTTTGAGAAACTTTGTCAGCTGAAACAAGAAGTGGCAGTGCTGCATTTTGATATTGAGGTTGAGGATTGTTTTGAGAATAGGTCTGATAAATCACAGTTGAAACTGTATGTTGGTAAAGAAAACATATATGAATTGCCCAAGCATGCTGATAAATTCGCAGAATACTTTGAAAATCAAACAATAATTCATGTCTTTCATGATCCCATAGTTGTCTATATGGATTAATTGTTCACTACTGAGTTCCGATTATGTTTTTCTTGTGAAGATCAAGGTTACAATCAATTTCGAGTTCCCTTACAAGCTCTAGTTTTGATTCTTCTTTAACACAGTCAAGGAGCCCAGGTGTTGTATCAAATTTTTGATTGGTTATATTGGAGTTTTTACATTTCTTGAAATCAAGCATTTGGTTCTCAACTATTAAAATATGATTGTCTATAAATAAATAACCTTACTGGGAAAACATCCTTTTTAGCATTTAGTTTATAGTTCCTAATATTCAATATCACTTTCAGTTTCTACAGAGGTTTGAGTTTCTGAATAGGTCACAAGTTTTAGGCCAAGGGGTGTGATGACTACTGAATGGTCAGGCATTGGAGCTGCGGTATTTTGGTTTTATATTTTAAATAAAATAATATTTTATAAAATAAAACTAAACTCATCTCACACTCATTCTCTCATATATTTTCCTCATATATTACCTATATTCATCTTACCTTATCCTATACTCCACCTTATCTCTTTCCATTTCCATGTTGCCATTAAAATTACCATATCCATTAAATTCTCACTTCATAAAGCTTCTCCATGTCTTATTAAAATCTCCACTCTACATGTTTCATTTAAATTCTAAGTAAATCCACAAATGCAGTTGGCATGGTTTAGGGGTATACAAATCATTTTTAATATTTTATTTTGTTAACCGAGTGGACCTCACGTTTACTTCCCTGTGCAATCATTATTCTTTCCTCACTTCATTACCAGAAAAAGAGGCAATGAGACAACATCTTCTTGTTTATTTCCATTTCTTAATCTACAAAAGATGTGATCATGCTTCTCTTCTTACTAAGGGCGTTCATAAGGAGAGGTCAGTACTAGTGTATGATTCATCTTTTCCTCCGGTCTTGGGACTGTGTTTTTGAATCTATCAATTTAAAGAAAGCATGTGTTGAGCACCAAAGCATCCAAAAATTAGTGAGAACAATGAAGATAATGGAGAAGTTGCACTTGTTGGGAAATAACTGAACAAAATGAAGGAAACTCAACATTGTTTCTCAATTCTCCTTGAACTAGTTGTAGATAATGACCTGATTGGATTTAAGCAAGTTGTTGAAGAATATCGTTCAACAATTCATGAGATTAGTTTCTAGTAATGGCATCAAAATGGTTCCAAACATATGGGTTTAGATCAAAGGGCTCCTCTGATGATTTCCACCCTTTTTGGTAGCCTGAATACATTGACTTATATATAATCGGCTTATGCCAACACCTCCATTTAAAATTCACTGAACAAATGTAAGAGTTATATGAAAGGGATAAGATCAACGACTTATACTAATTTTGGACCCCTCAGGATTTTCGACATTTAATGGAGGAAGGGGTCCAAAATAAGTTGTTTAAAAAAAAAACTCATGATTACATAGAAATCAATGATTAATTTTAGTACCCCCAGGAGAAATACTACTCACTGTTTAGACCCCCACCCAAAATCTAGTTCTAGCTTCAAATGACAACATCAGGTTTAAATTGGCAGCAAAGTTGTTAAAGTGGCATTTGTGTAGATCTACAATTGTTACACTAGAGCGACAACCAAATCTCTCATTTACCTATTAGACCCCACCTGTATTCCTACCTCTCCGAAGATTTTCTTGCATTAACCCAACATCCAAACAAACAGAAAGTATGGAGCGAGCCTTGTTTAGGCCTTTCATGTGACTTTCATTTCAATAGACATGTGAAGACGTACATAATTTTAATTGGTACAAGGCACAATACTGGCAAAAAACACAAAGATTGTGATTCACAGGGGCGTATGATATCAATTCTAAATCTAGGAATTACAACCATCTTGTTACTATTCATTCTACAATGACTTCTAGGTACTTTGGAATCTAGAAATCCCACACTGGAGTCTCTAGATATTTTGAGAACTCATGAATATTTTAATGGAAAGCCAACAATTTATTTCCGATGTCAAGAAAAAAATGTTTGTTATTTTAGTAGGAGGTCATAATATACATTCAATATTTGCCTCAGCTACAACAATTATAAAGGTACTCATTGCTGATAATCTATGTTCGACCATGTGAGCTATCATGTGTGAACGCATTAGCTACAACATTGTCGATTTGAGGAGATGAAGAAAATATAAATGTTTTGTTGAGAAAGATCAAGTGGGGTCACTCATGTTTCTCATTGAACAGGGAAATTTCTCAAACAAGAATGCATTCAAGGAGACACAAATAAAATTAAAGTTTGTAAATCCTTGGTCACATTGTCCTAAAATGATACCATCACAAGACAATCAAGATTGTTGTAGGGACCAGACTTACAGTGATTTCAAGAAAAAAACTATGAAAGGATGTGACATGCAGCATACAAAAGAAATTTTGAAGCAAACAATGTTACAATAGGAAGGAATTTTTCAAGGACAGCTCTGTGAACTGTATAATCTCTATCACGTTAATAATTTATTGATGGACTAGCTTAGAAATAAAGATAACACATTAAAGTTTTCTCTACCCGCAAGACAAACTAGCCCTCTCATGTGTCAGTTTGAATTAGACCATATATAATCAGAAGGAAAAGGGAATTTTTTGGATTCTCCCAAATAAATATCTATGTTGTTGCAAACCTTCAATCTTCTAAGTGTTAAGAGAGATATCACATGAGGAATCAATAGTTATTCTGCAATATTGAAAATGAGCGATATTTTTGCATTCAAGGATCGCTAAGTAGAGTATTTTGAGAATAAATCAGTAATAATCAAAACAATATCCAGTAATTTTAGGGCACTTGACAACAAGGTAGCTGATGGAGTTGACACATCTGATCTGGAAATTTAAAAGGAAGGCCCACAGATTGGTGAAGGAAAGAGCGTGATTTTTGGTTGAAGATAGGGGATTTACGGGACATTTTCACTGCTTAACTAGTTAACTTCTAGGGTAGTTTTGGTTAGACAAAGATGAATTGATAAAATATGAGAGAGGTTATTGTCAATCATGGATGAAAGAACATTAACCTCTTTCAATTTTCTCAAAGGTAGCACATATTGGGATATTCGAAGGAATTTTCGAGCCCTATTTTCAGGGTTCATTTTTTACTATCCTAGACAATTTTTTTTTTAAATGCAGATTCCAGAGAGCTGGAGATGATTTTCAAAAAACCAAGAGATTTTTTTTTATTAAGAATGAACTCATGTATGAAAACCTCCTCCATATTTTTAACAGTCATCAAGGTTCGAGAGATATGAACTCATATTTTACCCCTATGTTTCAGAAAAGTTGGTCCATTTTTCATGGTAGTCGGTTCTAAAACTCAACATAACTGTTTATATTTTAGTCAAGTGGTTGGAATCAACCTTTTGATCATAGGGGATGGATTCTTGTATATATTTGTTTTAATTTCAATGTAAAAGGGTTGTTGAGGATGTGATAAAAGAGAGATTTTGCTTTTGTAAACTGGGGGATTTCAATTCAAGTGATCAATATAGAAGTACAAAGCTTTTTTTCTCAAGGATTCTTGTGTCATTATCTACTCATGATTTTCTTCTTTCAAGTGTTTATGTGTTCTTCTCGATGTTATTCATGAAACATTTTCTTTTCCCATTATTTGAATGAAGATTATATGTGCATAATTCATCCAAGATAGATGTGTTGTTTCATTCCTTTCAGATAATCTTGTTGTTTTTCTTCTAAAGTTAAACGTAGAATTCATCCCTAATATGCTTTATGTTTAATGGTTTGTGTTCCTTAATTCCTCTACCATAGGATACAATAGATTCAAAGATCCAAAGGTCTGACTACCTTGCCCTTGTCATAAAATTTCTCTATAAACAATGATTGTTCACTTTCATCAAATAGACTCAATGCCCAATGGACCTCTCCTTTACCCTACAACCAAAATTTTAAAACCAATTTATTGATAATCATACCTAGCCTAAAACCCTAAATTGTGATTGATTTAAAATCCAATAGAGAGATCCCTCTCTAAAGCAGGAAGGGATAGATCCTAGCTTTGCAAGTGGTTTTGTGTTTACCTCTGGGTTTCTCTCACAACCTTGGGAAATCACAGAGTGATAACACCTCCATCGCCCTATGGTAGAAATATTTAGAAGGCATAACTCATTAGGATTCTTTGAGATTCTCAGAGGGTATGATGATGATGTAGCTAAAGAATTTTCTGTAGCACCCAACCCTCAGGCTAGAACCAGTGTTACTACTATGGTAAGAAGACTATCAATTACAATTATTCCTAAGGTAATTAGCAAAATCACTAAAATTCCTCAATGAATGGAGAAAGGAGGATAAAGTTGCACACACTTTTACTAAGAAAATATTTTTCTTACAAGATCAAGAGCTAATTGAGGACAAAAATGGGATCAGAAGGGAGAGCCTTCCTTATCCTTGGAATGAGGTGAGCTATCTCATTCTCAAATATATTTCTTATGAAGGGAGGCTCAATATAATCTATGGCTACCAATTTAGACTCCTCCATAAGTTGAGATTTGGAGAGGAGATACCCATTGACAAAATACTCAGTGTATAATACATCTTGCTACAATCAATAATAGACATGAGCCTAAAGGTCCAAGAGGGGAAACATTAGAAATTTGCACACCATGGACTCATTAAGTTAATTCTATAGGATTCTTTGGGCTAGATAATAATACCTATTTAGTAGTCCACATTTAGAAACATGGACAAAGAGGTTGTGATTGAAATACAAGCCCTTGAATATGATAGGGACCCAATCCCTAGTGGTTAAGAGGAAGCAGAAGAGGATGAAGAAGAACCTAAAGAGGAAGAGGAAGAACCATAGGAAGAAGAGGAGGGAGAAACAAATAAAATAGAGGAGGAAGAAGGAAAAGAATGAGAAGAAGATAAAAGTGAAGAGGAAGAGAATAAGGAAGAAGAAATCCTTGAGAAACATATCAAGGAAGGGGAGGGATCTCCAAAGTTGTCTCCTGAACCCACTAAGAAGGAGGCAGTTGCTCCCTTGACTACCCTAAGCAAACTTGTCAACTCAAAAGGAAAAATATAGAGGCATACTCCCCTCTATTTCAAAACAAGGAGGAGCACCAAGATCAAACAAGGGAATGCAAAAACACCCACCAAGACTCCAAGCATAATTGAGGAGTCATCAAAAGAGAAAGAAAATCTAGTTTCCTTGGAAATAAAAGGTGAAGAGAGCACGTAAAAAAATGATTCCCCAAAGTCTCCCATCACCTATGTTAGGAATCCTGTCACCAGGTCAGCATCAAAAAATCAAGACAAGGCAACTTTGACCCAATTTCAGAGAGGAAGAATCCTTCTACAGTATGCTCATATAGTCCTACAAGAAACTCTGTCAACACTACAGGAAACACATAAAAATAGAAACGAAGGACAACAGGGACAAAGGGAAGGTAAGGAAGTAGCAACACAAGTGCAGGAGGGGGAAACTTCTCCAAAGACACCAAAGGGAGAGTTCCAAGAGTTGTAGGAGCCTAGCCCATAGACCAAACTAAGCTCTTATCACATATTCATTAAGGGAGGTAGAGTAATACCACAAAAATATGCCACCGCTCTCTTCTTTAAGCTTGAAAAGGAGAGAGGAAGGACACATCACTGGATGAAAATTCCAAAATCAAAGAAGGTAGAGGGTGTGGGCCATATGGAAGAACAACTCCTAGAGATGGGCAGGGAGTTAAGCAAGATGAGAGATAGGAAAAAATGGCAGATATCAACTAGAGGTAGAAAACACATGGCTAAGGAGGAAATTACAGGGAAAGGAGAGCCTCTCCATGGAGGCACTCCAATGCAGGATGCCACCAAAATCAAATGCCTTATACGTCAAAGATCAATGGTTGCAATTTCATATCAAGATACTAGCACAACATGGGACTATGCCTTTCCAAGACTATAGGAAGTTCATTAAACTATGTGACAAGAGAACCCTATAAGATAAGGCCAAGATATCTGAATTCTACATACACAACTTGGCCTTAACATAATTGAATGCGTGGGACCCCAATGCAAAGTTTGGGGACTTACAACAAATGGGCTTTGTATGATGGATGAGTCATGAGAAGGCCAAGGCGAAGGATGTGAAGAGGGTTTTGGAAAGAGAAGAAAGGGAACCCCTTTAGATTAGAGCAAAACAAATTAATTCAATGGCTATCATTAGCACCCATAACATCATCTCCAATGATTCCTAGCTTGCACCAAGATACCTAGATACACAAGAACATGCCATCACCCACTTTGAAGACACGTTGTGGTTGCTGGGAAATGAAAGTCAACAAGCATGCCAAAGGAGATGGAGCACCCTACCATACTGTCTAAGGATCAGAGAGTATCATTCCCCTAAGAGGATGAGAGATGCACTAGAAAGGACCCCACTATAAGAATGCAATGTAGAGAATCAAAATCAATTGGATTGGTTTGAAACTCAGTCCACCTTTATTGTTGGGTATGCTAGAAGGTAGAAAGGAGGAATAGGAAAGAAAGTAGTGGGAGGAAATATAGAAACATGCAGGGTTTTATCCAAAATAGGAAACTCCATGAAAAGAGGCCTTGGATGACAGAGAAGCCACAAGAGCTATGAAATATATGGACATAGACTATGTTGCTTAGAGGATGAGCAACACTTTCAGTCGGGGGTGATGATGAGGATCATCAATAGGTAAATTCTATGGGACTTACTGCCACTGTCCAACTTATTAAAATCAACTTTTCTCACATTTATTTACATATTTTATTATATTTTTCCTAGTGGCAAGGGTAAAGGTGAGATGTTTTGTCATGTAGCCTAATGTGCATTAATTGCGGGAGTTGGAGCCGTTTTGGGCTAATTTAAGTGTAGGAACTTGAAGTAGACAAGCAAGAGGGATTTTAGGAGATTTGGTCTACCTCCTTAACTCCTCATTCACTCAAATATTCCTCCACCAGATCTCATCAACTCAGAGTTACAAGCAACCAAGCCAACCAAGTTCATTGAAAGCCAAGCCGGTGATAGTTGAAGATAACTCTATATCAAGTTTAGGAGCCAAGCCTCCCTAATTTTTAGGAAGTTGTTGGTAGCTTTAGTTGAATAAATAAGAAGGTATAGGGCCTCATTAGGATTTGAATTTCTCTTGTAGCCAAGAGGAAATTTCAAGCTAAGATATTGTGACTATTATTCTCATGTTATTCTTGAAATTTTGATGATAATGAAAAGGGTTTCTTTCATTCAACATTAAGTTGATTCAGAGAGCTAAATCTCTTGGGTTAAGGCCCAATGCTAGAAGTAGAGGTTCCTATTTTTGTACATGTATTCTTAGATTAGAATCATAGATTAGCTGTTGAAGTTATCTTTGCTTTGTTTAATTTACAAGTCTTTGAATAATTGGTTATTTTTTCTTCCATTAGTTGGAGAAGTATATCAGTGTTATAATAGTGAAATAAAATAGTTCAGAAAATCTTGTGACAGTGGCACTTTCCTCATCTCCCTCATGGGATCATGGTTTGAGGGCCCCACTCTCACAGCCCCAAAAATAGATTTATCTTTTGGTCATTGTATAACTTAGGATTTCTTGTTGAGTAGATCATTGTTTATGATTTCTTATAAGCACCTGCAATTGTCATTTTGGTTTATTGAGTTTTCCATAGATTAGAAACCATTATGTTCCATAGATTTAAGTCATTAGCCATTAATAAATCAATTTCTCAAATTCAACTCATATTTTCGACATTTACATAAAGTTGTGCATGAATGAAAAAACAAATATGTGTTGTTGCGGGAGTTTTTGATCTGTAGGGAGGAACTCATTCCACCAGCCTCATCTAAGTATTCTCCACCTCTCGTCCAACCCTACCAACCACTAATTCAAATTTCTGTTTTGTAGCTACCATGAATATCCACCTTAAGAAAATCCAACGATCCTGAAGAGTTGTGTTGATCCTTGGGTAGTGTGAAGCTTCCCCATACCTTATTCTACCATCATACATCTTCCTAGCACTTCCTTTCACCTTTCGTACCTTCCTGCAACCTTCAACTAAGTTTCTTATAGTAAACTGGGACATCCTGTAGTAACTACAGGAAATCTTGTAGCAGCCTATTTTAGATTGTTTTTGGCATAAATGATGATCATAGCCGATGGTAGGCCGTCAACTTGACTTCCATACCCTTCAATTCCATTTTACATCATCTTTCCATACCTTCCTCTCCAACAAAATATCAGAATGTTAACTCAGCATTTACATTTCTACATTGAAAACCAAAAGACTCTTTTCTATAGTATTTAGCTAGTGCATGCATACATTAGTCATAGCACTGTTAGGATAATTTCCATGCCTACTTAGCCCATATATCTAGACGATAGAATTCAAGGTTAATTAGGTCTCTTCTGCAACTAATGTATGCTAATTATTAGCTAGGTCATTTCATAGCACTTCCCATTCAACGATTTCATTTCCATAAAATAGGTAAGAATTTACTTTCTGCATTAAAGATAGCTTTACATTCACTATGAGTAGTTGGCCTCCTTCTAGTCAATACAAGATTGGTTTGAAAAATCCTAGTGGTCTATCGCCCCAATTGAAAAGTGACGAGTAGAATGTTTCATCTACTGTGCATATATCATTGTCACCTCCAAGTTTATATGAACCCCAGGTTGATAAAGTAAATTTGGTCACCCTAAGAGTTGCAAGATCCTTGCTGCAATATTAGGGCTCATCGTTTATGCTACATATTCATCAAATTATCTTTAATAAGAGAGCTCCTAGGGTTTCCATGAAAGAAGAGAGATACTTTCTCAAGATTGTGAATTAGTTTGGTGAGGAATTTTTACCTACATTTGAGTCTTTGGTAGTCTTGATAATCCCCATGTATTTCCCCTATATGTTCCTAACAAACTATTGGCTCGAGAGATAACATACCAAACCATAGGTAATGGGATTTCTAAAGCATTGAAAGAATATAACAAGAAAGTATGGCCTATCTTTCCTTTTCGTTGTGGTATGTATAAAATAGGAAATTTCAACCATGCAGCTATTGAGATTAACTCTTTCTTAGAGTTTAATTTTCCAAGCATCCCTAACAGAGAGTACGATCCTCATGGAACTGTCAATAAGTTCACTGCACAGTCAAGCACTAGGAAATTTTCTCATGAACCAGATTACTTTGATGACTTCTTTGAAAAATTTGCCACATATTCAATGGTTTCCAAATAGATTGAAGAGAACCTAACTCCACGAGAAATCACTCAATTTTCCCAATACAGGGAAGAAAGGTTATCCAATTTACCTTTAGACTCAATAAAGCTTTCCCTGGAAGGAAAAATTCAAGAAAAGGTTATAGTTTTTACTTCTACGTAGGTTATTGATAACCCTGAACCAATAGAGATAGGGGCTTCTTCTTCTACTTATATTAAAGGTTATTTTACAATTTCTAAGCTTGAGGAGATATGGGAACAATGTAGCCAGGTTTTAAAAGGAAATTGACATGAGGTTTTGAAGAATCCCTCACACAGAAAGGTCTTAGCCACTTATGAAATAATAGAGAAGACTATTATTAGATTAAAGGCCTTTGACAAGCCTATAGAGACTAAAGACATGGAAATTAGACCAACATTCCTAACCTTTGAGGTTGTATTAAGGGTCAAAGAGATTCCTCCCCTTGACATATTCTACAACCCTTAACATAAGGCCATTGCTAAAAGGAAAAGAAAGAAAAGAAAGATTGACCAATCCCAAACTTTAGTACTTGGAAACACCTCTTTCAAAGTACTACGAAAAGGTTCATTAGCCACTTCTACAAAGGAACTGGGAAGACTCACTCATTTCATAGGAGCATATTCTTCCATGACTATGGACAAAGAGACTAATATGCAACAACTTTTGAAGAAAAAGGAGGAAAGAATTATGCAATTGGAACAAAATCTTGAGAGTTAGAAGAAAGGGATTTCCAATCAATGGAAATAACAACTTGTTGAACTTGAGAATAATTTGAACTCCATTAAAGTTCCACATGACTGCGATTTGCAAGTCCAAGATGCTCAAATTCAGGAATTACATAACAATATTGAACAACTGAAAGTTAATCCTGATATCATAGTTCAAAAATGAAATGGGATAATTAAATACTCTCCTTTGTCAACACCAGGTCATCAAACGTTATTCATCATTCATGATTTGTATCACACAACCAGTTACTTAGTGGACCAATTATCCAACCTCATAACATACTTTGATGATATTGAGGAAAATATTACAAGTTTCATAACATGGCAAGACAACATTGAGGGGAGATTAGTTGATCTCCTAGAATAGAGTAATCACATAAAGAAATAGTCTTTAGGGATTGGGAGAGTCACCTTAAGAATGAAAAGACAATAAAATTCAGTGAAACGTGTATCTCAAGTGAGCTCGTTGAAACCATTAGAGATAATTTGTTTTAGGAAAACTTTATTTCATACTGCCTCGAGGGAACTCTACCAGATATCAAACTTCCAACCAAAATGTGGCAGGAATTAACCAAGAAAAGGGCCGATAAAATTTAGAAGTTATCTAATATTTACTTACGGTGTCATTGGCATTTCTTAGTCAAGCCTCATATCCAATGGATAATCTCATATGCTTATCCAACACAACCACTCACATACTGCCAACATTGAGGGATGCGATATTTACTGATCAAAAGTGGATTTAGCCAAAGACTCCACCTGAGTTGAAGCCCATGATAGATATCTATGAACTGCGATAGCGTATGGGAGGGTAGTCCTCTTCCTAGACTTAGTCAAGTTGTTACAACAAATTCTAAAATTGTCTTGTTGTTTTATTTTAAGCGTTATTTGTTAAAACTACTTCATGATTTTACTCCACTTTTCTATATTTGTATTCCATTTTGAAACTATAAATCCCCTTCATTTGTATGGAGAAAGGGTTCTGAATTTTGGAAGGAAGGCTTTTGTTTGCACTATTGTAACTTAAGTTCCTCTTAACATAAATTTGAACCACTACTATTTTCTCATAGGAAGAGTTACGATATATCGCATACTACTACCCGTCTATTATTACTTTGCTTAAGATTTGAATGGTTATTTGATTACATTTATCATATATGTGTTTCAAGCAATTGTACAATTTTCACTATTGATATGTGTGATTGAAATCATATATTATATTCATAAACACTGAAATATTATATGTGTAATGAATTCATCAACTAATTTAATTAACTATTTAATTAAATTAGTTATCATTATCTGCTTCAACCTCATAATAACTTGATACTCTACATTTTCATCTTTCTTGTGAGATCCTTCTAAATCACATATAAAGATAAGCTTTCCTGGGATAGATATTTAGTTTAAATATTATTTATTTTCAGTTTTAATTACCTCATAGCATTGCACTTATATACTCCATCCATTTTCATAATTTATATCAAGTGAATCTCGTCCCATAATTTCTAATAAGATCCACCATTGCAAATAGAAAAGGATCTGCTCTAAGGTCCCGACCGGGTGGTTTTCCTTGATGTTGAGGTGGAAATTTTGAGCCTTCAACATTTTTGGTGCTAGAAGGAGGCCCATCATACTATGAATGGCAACAAGTTCCAATCCCAAATTAAAAGGTCATTCTAAGAGTTAGTATCCCTCAAAATCACCACTAACGTCAAGATCCCATTCCAAATCTCTTAACCTTAGATATGAATTTGTTCAAACAACCACCAAATCTCCTTGCACACCTCCAAAGTAAGTTGGCCAAACTTATACACACGTACCTACATAGCCCCCTAAACTCAAGACTTTGATTCAAAGATTGGAGGGAATTTCCATTTCTGGAGAAAAATATGTTCAAACTGATTTATCGAAAGGAAGTGTTACTTCATATTTACAATTTCTAGTGTATTAACTAGATCCCAAAGTGAAAAAATTGGAATCAAACCTTTAGAGTTTCCATTACCCACTCACCAGACAAAGAAAATTAATACATAAACTCTCTCTTCTACTAGTGAGATTACATCATCCTCTCCCCCTCATACTCGTTTTGTTGATCCCACTTCGTACTCTACCCCTTTACCTTCCTCTTATAATCCTTTAATCTCTGTTGGGTTGTGTTATATT
>APFE031730717.1:137311-149003 GCA_000404065.3 Pinus taeda | reverse complement strand
AGAAGACAAAAAGGTGTTGCTGGTAAAGGTGGACACTTTGAAGAATACTGCAGATGCATTGAAAAAATCTGTGAGCTCTGAGAAGTTCTCTTGGTGTAGAGAAACAAGGAGTGTTTCAGGGCTGGAAAAATGACTAAGCTCTCCTGTGGCCCCCTGTGGAAAGAAAACAACAAGTGGGATATTGTTGGGTTGTGTTATATTATTTCCACGACTAACCTACATAGTGAACCAGGGGGTTAGAGGGGGGGCGAAGACCCCCTTTGTTGCGCCGATTGCATAGCGGGGGGGTCACAGGGGGGTTTGAGGGGGGCAGGTAGCCCCCCTCTATGGGGTTCGGGGCAGTGCCCCGAGAAAATTTTTTTTTGGACCCTATATTAGGTTGGGCAAACCTACCTATGGTTTTCGGTCCATGGTTTTGGACACAATGGTTTTTTGGTCCATGGTATTGGATGCTTCGGCATGCATAAATATGTATTGTAAGATTGAAAGGAATATAATGAAAAATCAAGCTGGTAGTATCGGTTTTGAGATCCAGTGGGAAATCTCTGTGTATATGTTTTTTATGCGTTATGCTCTCGCATTTTATTTTTCCTGTGATTTAGAATTCGTATGCAGGTAATTTCTGTTCGGGGTTAAAACCTACAATCTCCTCCATCCACATTCCTCAGTCACAATCAACTAGTTATATTATAATCATCAACACTACAAGAGAAACCTCTTCAGCTACATAATCATCCTTAACCTCCACATCATCTACAACTTCCTCTATTCCTAGTACTCCCAAAATGAAAAATAGACCATGGAACAATCCTAGGGTAGTTCAGATGACTCCTCCCCTACATCCTCTTCCCAAACATTGAGAAAGATGGCTACTCATGTTTAACCCTAATGATGGTCTCCCTATAGAGGAAGACGTTCACAATTATGTGTTGGAAATTAATCTGAATGGAGTTTCTGAAGAAGATTGTGTTTGCAGACTTTTTCCTTATACATTTGAAGGATTTTCATGGTCTTGGTATATTTCCTTGCCTATCGGATCAATTAAAAATTGGGATATGTTTGAAGAACATTTTTTGTTGAAATTTGGGGATGATCTCACAATAGCCACTTTAATCAACGATTTGTCAAATCTTAAAACTAATTCGAATGAGAAGATCAAGGATTTTAACTCTAGCTTCAACAAAATTTTAAACAATATCCCAGATACTTTCGAACCAAGTACTAATGTGTAGATTGAATGGTACATTTGTGCTCTTCCTTCAAATATTGCTATGTTCGTAGATACACCTAATAAAATAGTATTACTTGATAACATGAAGAAATATCTATCTATGGAAAAAATATTTCTTTCTCTTGAGAAGAAAATTTCCTTTGAGGAAAGAAAGAAAACCAAGAAATTCACTTTTAAATATGAGTCCAAGAAGAAAGCTCCCAAATATCCTTTTGACTTGGAGAGGTTACAAAAGGTTCATAACACAATGTCTAATGAAATGGTAGATATTAAGGAATAGGTTGTTGAGTCTTCAAAGAAGCCCTTTCGACCTTTCAAAAGGAATCAACCATCACAGTCACAACCTCCTGCCATTATATCAAATGCATAATCCGATCAAGATGATAATGAAGAAGAAACAACATTATCTACCGAAGAATCAAAAGAATAAGAAATAGTTGAAGCCCGTGGTTTATGGGATTTTAGTTTAACTACTTCAGAAAAATAGGAAAAAGAGGAATGCTTTCTATTGAGTACTAGAAGTAAGGGACCTAGTGATACTTCTTGATCAAATAAAATAAAAGGTCCCCTTCTCCTCCTACTAAAGAAAAGCTCACAGTTAAAAATACTTCTAATCCATTTTCTGATTTTGTTCCAACTACTTCTAAATATCCCCCTTCATCTAAGACCTTGATAGTATCTGATACCATTGAATATAATAATGTGGAAGACATGAAAAAGGTCAAAGCCAAAAATCTCCCTACATGAGGTTAGTAAGTTAAAACAACAGCCGATGTTTTTACTCAAAGAATTAAATGCAGACCCTACATAACCATTACCTACTATTGTCACTGCAAAAGCCTCAAAAGGGAAAGGGAAATCTTCAAATGTCCCTTTAGACAAGATTGACTCATATGATGCTATTTTAATTGGAGATAGATCGAATTCCCACACTCCTCCTTTTTTGTTGACATTTGAAATTTTTAATAAGATTGCTCACAATTGTTTAGTGGATTCTAGTGCATCATCCAATGTCATGCCTTATTCTGTTTGTCTCGAATTGAATATTTCACCTCAGAAATTTGTTGTTCAGATTGTTCAATTCGACTACAAGAAAGTCGAATTTTTACGAGAAATGAATTATTTTTTTATTAGATTATCGTCTAATTCATTCAGGTTTGTCAAATAATAGATATATTAGTTGCAGACATTCCCAAATTCTATGGTCTTATTTTAAGCATAGACTAGTATGAAAAACTATACGATTACTTTGCAATTGATTGTTCACACATGTGGTTTCCCTACAATGGAAAACCCAATCAAATTTGTGTTGATAGGGAAAAACATATGAAATATTCGGTGAATGATTTAGATGAGTAAAATGAACCAGTAGTATTTACAAACAACATTCTTGGAAATTATTCTTTTGAATCTTTCTTTGGTGATTTTCTAGCACAAAAATCTCCCTTTTTAGTTGATTATGTTTTATCTTAGATTGAAATTTATTTTCAGACAAATTCATCTAGATGTGTCAATATTGTATAAAATACTTTAAATAAGCATCATATTTTTTTTTGGACTCTTTACTTTGATGGATCCAAATATAATGATGGGGCAAGAGTTCATTGCATCCTAGTAAACCCCGATGGAGAAAAAACTATGCTTACTTACATAATGGAATTCGATTGTACCAACAACCTTGTTGAATATGAAGCATCGGTACAAGGCTTACAAAAAGCCATTAGTATTGATGTCAAATATCTTAATTCTTTTGGTGACTCATAAAATTTTCATAAACCAAGGTAAAAACAACATTCATTATATTTCTAGTCACCTCAAGCATTACCAATCTTTGATTCAAGATCTGACTTCTCATTTCATTGCATTCAATATAGCTCTGATCCCAAGATTTCAAAATGCTAGTGTTGATATCCTAGCCAATGCTGCTTCCAAGCTCATCCCATCTGAATATTTCTGTCCTGATAGATTTTTGATTGAATTAATTTTGTGTCCCTCCATTTGAGACAACATAACTAATTGTTGTGTGTTTAACGATGACATTGACATCCTAAGTTTTTTGACATTCAAAGGGTCTTACTTTGACCAAATCATTGATGAAGATGAGCATGATAAGCCGCTAAATAAATCTTCTGAGGAAAATTATTTGCCTAAATATGTAGTGGAATTGGAAAATTTGTATGATCTGAAAGATAGGTTTGAAAATGTTACCAATTGCTACCTTCAGATCTCTATCTTAAGATTCAAGTTGGTTAACTTAAGATCCAATTATAAGCCTCAAAACATCATTTTGGTCCTTAGACTCACACCAGATGAGATATTTTCCTTCATTCATCTATTGAAAAGATACAAGGATGTATTTACTTAGAATTATGATGATCTTAAAACTGAGGACACATCTATAATTCATCACACCATTCCCATGCTTCCAGATGTAAAGCCAATTTAACAAAAGCTTAGGAAGATTCATCCTAACATGGAAGCCTGGATTAAGACCAAATTAAATAAGCTCCTTAAAGCCAAAATCATATTCTTGGTCAGACATTCTAGGTGGGTCTTGAATCTTGTGCTAGTTAGGAAAAAGAATGGAGATATTTGTATTTGTATAGATTTTGGAAAATTTAAATAAATCATATGAAAAGGATATCTTTCCTTTGCCTCCAATGGAAAAAAATTTACAATTTGTTGTTGGTTCTAAGCTATGTCTTTCTTAGATGCTTTTTCAGGTTATAATCAAATCCTTTTATATCCATAAGATAGACTGAAAACCACATTCAAAACCAAGTGGGGAACCCATGCTTATCAAAAAATTCCTTTTCGACTGATTAATGTTGGAGCCACTTTCCAGAGAGCTATGGATATCTCCTTTTGTGGTTTGATCAATAAAATAGTTGTGGTGTACTTAGATGAAATTTCTATTTATTCAAAATAGAGAAGTAATCATCTCCATGACTTAAAACAAATATTTGAAAGATGTAAAAAATTAGGAATCTAATTAAATCCTGAAAAGTCATTTTTTTCCCTTAGTGAAGGTAAGCTTCTAGGATTTATCGTGTCCAAGATGGAATCTAAATATATCAAGAGAGAATTAAGGCAATTTCTAAAATCCCCTTACCACACAACAAAAATTCCATGTAATCCTTTCTTGGGCAGATTAATTTTGTCAAACGGTTTGTCCTAGATTTTTCACAAATTGTCTTACCCTTGCAGACTATGATACAAAATAAATAAATTTTCAAATGGGGATGGATCGAAAAAAAAAAAGAATTATAATCAATAAAACAAGAAATCATAGATGCCCCTTCATTATCAACTCCCAAATTTTATAAAGAATTTGTTCTTTACACTTTTTCTTCCTAACAATCCTATACAGCAGTATTGGCACAACCCAATGAACAACAAGTTGAAGATCCTATTCCCTTCTATAGTTTCAATTTACAAGGAGATGAGCTAAACTTTTCAAAGGTTGATTAACAAGCCTTTGCATTTTTTAAGTAAATAAAGAATTTTAGACCTTTCCTCTTAAAATCACATACAAAATTAATTGTTCCTTTCCCTGCGGTAATGCAATTGCTTATCCAAGAGGAATTAGGAGATAAGAGGGATAATTGGTTACTTCCTTGCAACAATATGACCTAGAGATAAAACCAGGTAAAATAGTGATCTGAAAATGGGGCACTGAGGCTTCTTGTCTAACTTACAAGAACCTCTCCCACTTCTAAAGCTTGAATATTCCCAAGTCTTTAATGATTAACCAATGCAGAAATTAAGAAATGCTTGAAATTATGGGTGTATGCTTCTGTTTATTTTTTGCTGTTAAGTGCTTTAAAATCTATTGTGTATTTTGATAGTTAAATGTGCTTGAACATATATATAAATGCATATAACAACGAATAATGCAATAGTAAATGAACACATGAGACAACAGTTTAATTAGGAGTTCACCCACAACTCTTGGGCTACATCTCCGTGAGCTCTAGTCTTTTTTATGGTGTAAGTCGTTTTTACAAGATCTTGGCTTAACTCTTGCTATTTTGCACAAAAATAGTGGGTTCAAACACCATCTAATCCCTTGCTCTTAAAGCTCTGGCTCTTGGTTTTGGCTCTTGGCTCTGGCTCTTTAGCTCTTGGTTCTGGCTCTTGGCTTTGGCTCTGGCTCTTTGGCTCTAGCTCTTTGGCTCCTTGGCTCTTCGCTTTGGCTTCTTTCTGCCTTCTGCAACCTTCACGCTCTCTGGCTTTTCACTTGAACTTAAAGTGACCCCAAAGGCTCCCTCAGCTACTATGTGTAGTAGCTCTTCGACTCTATCTCTCTCTACTCTCTTGGCTCTCTACTGCTACTACTTTTAGCACTCAGCAACAAACAACAACTTGGCCACCATTCAACAACTCAGCAGCCCCTGTTATCTGTCGGTTTGTGGCTTTTAAGCCAAATTGTGTTGCCTGTTCATTGTCCCTCTTAGGCTCTGTGTCTTTCGGCGGTTATTTTGTCCCCAATCATGAGGAATCATTCCCTTTTTTCCTCTGTGGCTCTCTAAGGTTCATAACGCACAAATGTAATGGCAGTTTCCAATGGAAAGGGACCAGCGCATGGGAAACTAGTCATTTTGCTTTCATGTTCTTGTTCACTTGAATCCCTTCTTTGAGCATTACCAATCATTGCTAAATGGAAAAATATGCAGAAAATAATGTTCCCAGACTTCAAATTTCTATAATCTCACTTTATATCCCTATTGGGTCCGCATGGGAATCGCTATTGCATATCGCAATTGGCATGCCCTTTTGTATTTCACAATACATTAAAACTACAAAAATACATATAAAACATGAAAAAAACCCTGCTTGTCGGACTTGAAATATTATACAGCGGCATTTTGGAACCCTTTCAAATCCATAATATCACATCGCATACCCATATATATATAGCCCCGCTCCACGGTAATGTGTCGACGTGATACTGCGATGCGACAAGTCACAATCACAGATCACTCATGCCTTGTGCCTGTGTAGCACTCAATTATGGTCGTCGATGCGATATGTTGATCAGATTTGGACCGTTGATCGTCCAAATTTGATGGTCCCTGTTCATTGTTCCTTTGACCTCTGATAGGCTCATTTTCATGGTTTTTCTTCATGTTTTCAGCCTCCAATAGTGTTATCCGCCTTCTCCATAACTTCTCCTTTTTCGGTGGTCTTTCCCTTTTGGGAGATTTGGAAGACTTAGAGGGTTTTGTAGACCCATTATTCAAGGGGTTCTACCTCTTTTTCCTTTGAAAAAGGGTAGCTTCATTTTATGATAGCTTTCCCATCTGAAGTCCGTTTTCACCCATTTAAGTTGCGTTGGATTTAGAATGGAGGGATCCTTGTAATGAGACTATTTCTGAGAGTAGCCTACAATTTTCATTTTCCTCTAATTTACAAATGATTTGTGTCATTTGGGACCTTTTACCTCTTGCATGAAGTCTTTTAGACTTAGAGGTTTATCCAGGATCCATTTTTGGATCACGCCTTCCCACTAAAAGAAATTTTGGTCTCCAAAACACTGATATACTAATTTGAGCAGTAAATGAGAGTGACTCACCCTCTTTTTTCAACCTCCCTACACTTTCCTTTGCATAGTGCCTCTGTACCAATAGTTTCTAACCACTTCCCTTATGGGATGGGCTGATCTTATTGGGAAGAACTTTCTTCCTCCTCACCTTCCTGCAAAACTTCTGCTGAAATGGTCATAGAAGGTAGTTTTAGCTTCTTTGCCTTGATCTAAGGTGGCTCAAACAAGTGTGAAGTACATCTACTCTACAAACTTTCATTTGTACCTATTTGACAAGCTGCCAACAACAACTGTTAACAATAACAGGCATACAGATAACAACTAGATGGACCAAACTTCTGCTTCAACAAAAGAACATATTTCACATAGTGTGAACACCTCCATGTCTTACATCTACACACAAATGATGTACTAGATAACAAGCCCACAAAATATGTCTTTAAACAGATGACCCTTAAGTCAAGCATTTAGAAAAAACCCATTAGGAATCTTTTTCAAAGGATGAAACACTTCATCATTATCTCCATTTGGAGACCAAGTTAACTTCTTTCAAGTCAAAATGGCATCACATGCATGTCAAAGCAATAAACCTTGCAAGTTAATTATACATACATGTTAGAAACAAGGAAATCATCAACATCCCTATGCTCATGCATCTCATGCTCATGCATGCATTTCATCCTTCAACTTTCACTTAAGCACATAGTTCTTTCGAATTTGTAATGAAATATAATGTAGATGCATCAATAGACATGTAATCTTAATCGGATAAGAACTCTAACTGTTCCTTACCAAGCCCTTTCAAAGGTACTACCGTTGCCTGCGCATCAGCTTCAACATGTGAATCATTTTGAGACACATCATTCATGGAATCTTCACTTCCATTTCTACCATATTCTCTTTCCACTTTCTTCTTCTTTGGTGGAAATGTTGTTGGATTGAGTGTCCAGCACTTTGCAACAAGATATCCTTGCTTATGGCAGTAAGTGCACTACATGTGCATCCTCTTGATAGCATGATTTGCCTTGTCCAATAGACCTTTGGCTTCTTGCTTCTTTTCCTTCTTATGCTTCTTGTATGTAGCCATTCTCTTCTAACATCTAGAAGCATAATGGTTGTCCAAACCACTAAAGGAACACGCAACTCTTTCCTCATACTTATGTGGAAATTTATCATGCTTTGAAAAATCAAAAGGAATATGTTTAGAACCAGATTTATACCTACCTCTTTCACCTTTATTGCCTTCATGAGGAGGTGAAGTAAATGAAAAAGTGGCTCCCTTTGGAACACCATCAAACTCTTCAAGGCTGTTAGAGTCTCCCCAACTCTTTGGTTCAAGTGTGTGCTTCTAAACACTTGTGTCTTGCAATTGATGTTTCAAGCCGTTGTATTCATCTTGAATACAACCTTCACACTTCTAAGGTAGAGGACATGAAATGAAACTCCTTCTTGGGACTGTTTCAATGGCATTCATGGCAGCTTTGGAATTCTCTCCATAAGAATGTCCATAGCCTATACCCAAATATTTAGGCCTTTCCTCAACCATTATTGGTTCAACAATACCTTGTGCATGCTTACCCAAGCCTTTTCCTTCATATCCCATCTTGGACATTAGCTTGGAACCTATGCCTTTAGTATGTTTTTCAAAAGAACCCATACAAGCATTCTCAGAAGAATTTGAAGACAAACTGGAGTGGCTTACCTCTTCTTCAAGCTAATACTTGACTAAGGCTTCTTCGGAAACAAAGAGTTGTGACTCCAACTCATGCATCCTTTTTAGGTTCATATTTTCAATATGAAGTTGCCTCTCCATTTCCTGCAATTTGTTAGCAAGGAACTGCTTCTCTTTCTTCATGGAATTTAGCTGCTCTCTAAGTCTACTACTCTTCCTTCCATCCTCATACATTTCTCTCACCATATCCATCATGGTGGAAAATTCTTGCTTCATGTCTTCATCAAAGAGTCTTGTGATGAAGAAAGAAGAATTTGAGGACTCACTTGTAGAAGTTGTCATTATACCAAGGAACAAAAGAACTTCAACAAGATTAATAATGAATTTATTTCAACAACCTTTTGCAACAAATATATTGTGCTTTAAGGACTGCCTTGAGGTCCTTGGGATAGAATAATGCCTTTAGCCCTTCTTCCTTCTTGTCCTTCCTAGACTGAGCTATCAATAGCTTTCCCTTTACCTCTGCAAACTTAGAAAATATTCAGTCTGAAAAACAAGCGTACAATCAACCTCTTGCTATTCAAACACCTTTTAGACAAGCATTCTGATATAACCTTCCCTAAAGGTGGGGTTAATCAATCTTAAGCTCCAATACCACCTGATCTAAAAATGGGGCACTTAGGCTTCTTGTCTAACTTATAAGAACCTCTCCCACTTCCAAAGCTTGAATATTCCCAAGTATTTAATGATTAACCAATGCGGAAATTAAGAAATACTTGAGATTATAGGTGTATTCTTGTGTTTATTTTTTACTGTTAAGTGCTTTAAATCTATTGTGTATGATGATAGTTAAATGTTCTTGAACATATATATAAATGCATATAACATCAAATAATGCAGTAGTAAACAAACACATGAGACAACGTTTTAATTAAGAGTTCACCCACAACTCTTGGGCTACATCTTCGTGAGCTCTAGTCAAGTGAACTAGGCTCTCTGGGATTATGGTGTAAGTCTTTTTTACAAGCTCTTGGCTTAACTCCTGCTGTTTTGCACAAAAACGGTGGGTTTAGACACCATCTAATCCACTGATCTTGAAGCTTTGGCTCTTGGCTCTGGCTCTTTAGCTCTTGGTTCCAGCTCTTGGCTTTGACTCTGGCTCTTTGGCTCTGGTTCTAGCTCTTGGCTCTGACTCTAGCTCTTTGGCTCTAGCTCTTTGGCTCTTTGTCTCTTCGCTCTGGCTTCTTTTTGCCTTATGCAACCTTCATGCTCTCTGGCTTTTCACTTGAACTTCAAGTGACCCCAAAGGCTCCCTCAGCTGCTCTATGCAGTAGCTCTTCATCTCCCTCTCTCTCTGCTCTCTCTGCTCTCTGCTACTACTACTTTCATCATTCAGCAACAAACAACAACTTGGCTGCCATTCAACAACTTAGTAGCCCCTATTATCTATCGTTCTGTGGCTTTTAAGCCAAATCAAACTGCCTGTTCATTGTCCCTCTCAAGCTCCCTGTCTTCTAGTCATTCCTTTATCCCCAATCACGAGGAATCATTCCCTTTTCACCTCTGTGGCTCTCTAAGCTTCATAACGCATAGGAGTAATGGCGGTTTCCAATGGAAAGGGAACGGTGCACAGGAAAATAGTCATTTTGCCTTCCTATTCTGGTTTGCTCGAATCCCTACTTTGAACGTTAGCAATCATTTCTAAACACTCTTGGGAATGAATGCCACCTATTCCACAACGGAAGGAGCTATTAGCACTTTAAATTCTCCAAAAAAATTCATTCTATGATAACATAGGAAAACACTGAAATACACGAAAAAGTCCGCAGAAAACAATGTTCTTGGACTCGAAATTTCCATAATCCCACTTTATATCCCTATCAAGTCTGCCTAGGAATCGCTATCACATATCGCAATTGGCCTGCCCCTTTGTATTTCCCAACACATTAAAACTATGAAAATAAATATAAAACATGAAAAAAAACCTTACTTGTCGGACTTGAAATATTGTACAAAGGCATTTCGGAACCCTTTCGAGACCATAATATCGCATCACATGTCCCTATATATATGCAGCCCGCTCCACGGTAATGTCCTGACACGATACTACAATGCGACAAGTTACAATCGCAGATCGCCCATGCCCCAAGCCTGTGTAGCACTCCGTTATGGTCACCGATTGCAATCTGCTTGTCACCGCCAATGCGATATGCTGATCAAATTTAGACTATTGATCAACTAGATCTGATGATCCTTGTTCATTTCTCCTTTGACCTATGATAGGCTCATTTTCATGGCTTTTCTTCATGCCTTCAGCCTCTAATAATGTTATCTACCTTCTCCATAACTTCTCCTTTTTCAATGGTCTTGCCCTTTTGGGAGATTTGGAAGACTTAGAGGTTTTTTAGACCCATTATTCAAGGGATTCTGCCTCTTTTTCCTTTGAAAAAGGGCAGCTTCATTTTATGATAGCTTTCCCATCTGAAGTCCATTTTTGCCCATTTAAGCTGTGTTGGATTCAATATGGAGGGATCCCTACAATTAGACTATTTTTTATGAAACCAGCTCACAAAAATATAGAAAATAGATATCAACGCCTTAGAATTCAGTCTCTTCAAGGGGGAAACCTCCTTTACATTACACAAATGAAAAATTCTTGGATGATTCAAATGACAGAACCTCCTTTCTATATATAGGAGTCTATGGAGTCACAATATAACCCAGCTGACCTAACAATAATAATATAAAGCCACAAAAATAACAATAGAGGGATTCTATGGGGCACAGTAATAAAAATATGGGGACAATAAGGGTTGAACAATATTAATAAGGGATACAAATACAATATTAATGGGGGCATCACTAGTATTATAAGGACCTAACATGCCCCTCTCCTTCAAAAAAGTGTTTTCCTCAACGCTTGAGTAGTTCTGGATGCTTCTATATAAAATTCTCATCCTCCTATGTGGAATCTTTAGCGGATAAGTTCTTCCACTTGATGAGATACTCTAAAATTGATCAATTTCGTACCTGTCAAGTTCTTGTTTCTATGACTGCTTCTAGTTCCAATATAATTTTTCCTTCCTCATCAAGTTCTAGCAATATTGTTTGAACTAGAAGCTTATCACCTATAACCTTCTTTAAACATGAAACATGGAAAACTGGGTGCACTCAAGAAGCTGCAGGAAGCTCCAATTTGTATGCCATAGTACCAATATTTTGCAACACCTTGTATGGACCATAA
>APFE031730717.1:122050-136007 GCA_000404065.3 Pinus taeda | reverse complement strand
TTGTTTGAGTTGCGAATTCTTACAGAGGTATAAGCGATCTTTGTACCGTAACAAATCAGTTTGTCAACTAAATGTATCAGATGTACTGGAATCTTGTTCTAACTTTCGAATAAGTGCCCATACTTCTTCATCATTCTTCCATTCCTCCCTTGCTTCATTTACCCAATTTGGTTGGATAATAGAAATGGTGCACAACAATGCTTCAACATCCTCATCCATTCTTAAGGGTGCATCTACCACCACATTTTGCTTCCCTTTTTTGTAGATGATTTCAAAGTCATAACCCAACATCTTTGTGACCCACTTTTGTTGCTCTTCAAAGGATAATCTTTGTTCTAAAAAGTATTTAAGGCTATCATGATCCGTTTTTACCTTGAAGTGTCTTCCCATTACGTATGGTCGCCATTTTTAAGTGCATGTAGTATTGTTCCTTCTCATAAATAGCTTTGTGTAAAAAATTTCCCTTGATTGGACAACTTTTAAAAGCAATGGGTCTTTCATCTTGCATTAAAACACCAATTCCATTTCCTGAAGCATCACATTCCACAATAAAGGTTTTTGTGAAGTCTCGTGTAGCTAAGACTGGTGCTTGGCACATTACCTCTTTAAGATGTTCGAAGGCCTTTGTTGCTTCTGGAGTCCATGAAAATGCATCTTTCTTCAATAATGTTGTTAGAGGTATTGTTATTCTCCCATAATTCTTAACAAACTTGCGATAATACCATGTCAACCCAAGAAATCCTTGCAGATGCTTTATGGATGTGGGGATTTTCCATTCCTTAATGGATTTAATTTTGCTAAGGTCTACCTTAACTCCTCCATGAGATACAATATGACCTAGATATTCCACCTCTTGTACTCCAAAGAAACATTTGGATCTTTCTCCATATAATTGTTTCTCCTCCAATAGTTGTAGCACCCTGTCAACATGTTCAACATGATCCTTCTAAGACTTGTTGTAGATTAGTGTATCATCAAAAAATACTAACACAAATTTTCTAAGGAAGCCTTTGAAAATGGAATTCATCAAACCTTGAAATGTAGAAGGTGCATTGGTAAGGCCAAAAGGCATGACCAAAAATTCATAATGACCCTCATGAGTTCTAAATGCTTTTTCAGAATGTCTTCAGTGTTAATTCTGATTTGATGATATCCTGAACGAAGATCCAACTTGGTGAAGTAAATTGATCCATGCAATTCATCTAGTGATTCATCAATGATAGGAATGGGAAACTTATCATTAATAGTGAGCTTGTTGAGCTCCCTATAATCCGGACAAATGCGCCATGATCCATCCTTCTCGTGCACCAATACTACTGGAGCAGAGAAAGAACTTTGAGTTGGTTGAATTATACTAGCCTCTAGCATCTCTGCAACCATACGTTCAATTTCACTCTTTGGGCATAGGGATATATGTACGGCCTGATGTTTGGAGGAACACTTCCTGGAATCAGATGAATAGCATGATCATGATCACGAATAGGTGGGAGAACTTTGGGAGTCTCAAATACCTTGGAATGATTGTCCAAGAATTTTTGAAGATCTAGAGAAATAGATGATTCAGATGTGGAAACATCTAGCAAACATAATTGAGAAATTACACCTCTTTTTTCCTTTTTTAGAAGCTTTGTCATACCGTTAGAGTTGATTATCTTTCCTGGTTTCCCTGCAATACCCCTAAATTCAACTTCCTTTCCTTCGGTAGAAAATTTCATAAAACGTTCATGAAAATTAAAAGCTAATGTACCCAAGGATTGTAGCCATTGGACTCCTAGTACAACATCAACACCTCCCATTGGAATGGAAAGCACTGGGCTAGTTAATACATATTCTCCCATGGATAGCTTAATATTATGGCACTTTCCGGAGAAATTTATTGTTCCTCCATTTGTAATCATCACTTGACACTTCGGTGTTGGATAAGGAAGCAATTCAATTGTTTTGCTACCTTACAATGAATAAAATTGTGGGTACTTCCTCAATCAATCAACACTACCTTTTTCTTCTTGATTTGTCCTTCTATCTTGATGGTTTGAGGAGTGGTAGTTCCAGCCAATGCATTACAAGATATGGTCAGATTCATTTCTTCTTTATCTAGGCTTTGTTCCTGGAGTATATCCTCTTCTTTTGACCTTTCTTGCTCCTTTTCTTCTTCCTCTTTGCAATCTATGTAGAATAATTTCTTCTCAGCACACATATGACCTTTAGTGTATTTGCTATCACAACTATAACAAAGCCCTTTTTCTCTTTTTTCTTCAAATTGTTGTGGTGTAAACCTTATAAGTTGTGGAAGGGTAGGGTAACAACACTTCCATATTTATAGTTGTGATTGGTATGCTTCCTGGTTGCCATAATTTTGCTTTCCATTTTTCTTGCTAACATGAATGCCTTCTCTAATAAATCAGGTTCCCAAAGGCAAACATCATGTTGGATATTATTCTTTAAAGTCCCTATGAACACATCAATCCTATGTTCCTCTAGAATATTTTTTACCCTTATGTTCAATTTTTGGAACTCCTCAATGTGCTCCATTATTGAACCCTTTTGTTTGAGACTTATCAATTGGCTAAAAAAAGTGTTGCTTTTTGTATCCTCATAATGTGCTGTCAATTCTTCCATAAAAATTGCCCAAGTGATAATTTGTTTATGAGAGCAAAGCCATTGATACCATACAAACTGATTTGGTTCCAAATATAAAGTTGCAATACGTACCTTTTGTGTGTTTTGCACATTATTGAGATCGAAAAATTGCTCCATCTGTAATATCCATGTTGCGGGATCCTTGCCATCAAACTTCCTCATATCGATTTTTGGAATATGGTGGGTCTTTGCTCCAACATTAGAGTCTATGGAATCATGATTAACATTTATTTTGTTCTTATCATGAGTTTCCTTTACTACCCTTTCACCATTAGTGACCATTTCTTATAGCAACTTATTCATATTTATCTTCAATTCTTCCATCTTATCATCCATTCCATCCATTTTAGCGTCCATGCCATTCATCTTAGCTTCCATGCAATCCATCTTAGCTTCTACGCTTTTCTTTAAACAATCCATATTAACTTCTACACCTTTCTTTAAACCATCCATCTTAGCTTCTACATCTTTCATCTTAGATTCTGTTACTTTTTGTGCAAGTGACACTTGTTGCACTTGGTCTCGTAATTTTGATATATCATGTTGCATTTCTTCCTCTTCTTCCTCAGTCATGCTAGAGCTTTTAGGTTGCTTACTAGGTGTTTGCATTTTCTTTCCTTGGGGGATCAATTATCGATAATAATGCTTTACTATGCCCTTTGAATTCCTTCAAACTAATTTTTCAAACCAAGCTTAAGCAAAAATTAAAAAAAATCTACACACCTTTTTCCACTTTGTAGGAGCTTGATATTGAATCTGATGTATCTCTGTAATTTTGGATAATCCAATTCTAAAACTGCGACCCGTAGTAGCCCTTTGCGTCCTCTTTCCAATGCCACCAGTCTGATCCAAATTGGATTCTCCAAGAAAGAGTTATGCACAATCTCCTAAGATGACCTGATTATAGACCTTTCCAGAAGAGCGAACTTGTATGAAGTGCCACGTGTCACTGTTTCAATCTATGGCACTGAAAAATATATACAAGAAACTACAATTCGTCTTCTTTCTGTACCTTCTTACAAAATTTCAATCCGATGCTTAGAGATAAAGTTCTGATGATTTTCCCCAGGTCACCTGTTTGGAATGTAATTTAAGAGTCTGCAAAAAGACCAACTTTCTCAGACCATATCTCCGCAAATATATTGCGAAAAACTCTGAAATTCAGATCTGAGGTTCAGTACGATTTCATCTCAATTTTTATTTTTCTTTTCTTCTAAAATGTTGTAGAAAAAAAGGTTGTAGCGAAAATTCCACGATGACCTATTTGGAGTAGTGAAACCCTAGAATCCAAAGCTCTGATACCAAATGTTATGAAACCAGCTCACAAAAAGATAGAAAAGAGAGATCAACACCTTAGAATTCATCCTCTTCGAGGGGGCAACCTCCTTTACATTACACAAATGAACAATTTTTGGATGATTCAAATGACAAAACCTCCTTTCTATATATAGGAGTCTGTGGAGTCACAATATAACCCAGCCAACCTAACAATAATAATATAAAGCCACAAAAATAACAATAGAGGGATTCTATGGGCCACAGTAATAAAAATATGGGGACAATAGGGGCTCAACAATATTAATAAGGGATACAACTACAATAGTAATGGGGTAATCACTAGTATTATAGGGACCTAACACTATTTCTCAGAGTAGCTTGCGATTTTCATTTTCCTTTGATTTACAAAGGGTTTGTGCCATTTGGCACCTTTTACCTCTTGCATGAAGTATTTTAGACTTAGAGGTTTATCTAGGATCCAATTTTGGATCAAATAGTAAGGGGTCAAGGTTTTTACAAATTAATTACTAGAGCTTATGACACTTTGGCTTATGAGGATTCAAGTAACAATGTTAAAATTACAGAGGTATGCCATGTTGACACTGAATCTCAATATGTTGATCTAATATTTTATTTTAAAAATGGTTATGCTCCATTAGAACTCAATTACAAAAGAAAAATAGATCTAAGAATTAAAGCTAAACAATACCAACTTGTCAATGATGTCTTGTTTAGAAAACATTATGATGTAGTTTTATGAAGATGTCTAGAAAAATTTGAAGCAGAGAAAGTTTTACAGGTGCTACACGATGGACCAGCTGGTGGACACTATAGCGAGGAAACTACTGCTCATCAGATCTTGCATGTTGGTTACTATTGGATAACTCTATTTAAAGACACCATGCTTATGTCAGGAAATGAAAAGTATGACAAGCTACTTCAAGTAGAGAAAATAAACAAGCCTTGCCTTTGCATCTACACAACATTGAGCAACCCTTTGAGAAATGGGGATTGGACATCATAGGTGAGATCATTCCTCACTCTTCTAAACATTCTCTCTATTTAAGCCATTTCTCTCTATTTAAGCCTTTTCCATGGTCCATCTCTTCATCTAGTCCTGATGATGAACCATACGTGTTGGTTCAAAACACATTGGCCAAAAATTTCTCTTATGTGATTTCTACTGAAAGACTTTGCATAATTCATTATGGATCACAAAAGCTTGAATAGAGAAAAAAAAATACAGAAAAAAAAGAAGAATAAATAAATAAATAAAATAATAATAATAATATAATAATAATAAATAAATAAATAAATAAAATACATCTTGATTGTTATGAATTATTTCACCAAATGGGTGGAAGCAATACCTCTAAAGGTGGCTAATTCTGAAAACATTATTGAACTTATTGATCAATTTATTATTACCAGGTTAGGCCTTCCTTATTCCCTTATGTTTGAAAATGCATCTTATTTTTCTGGAAATACCATAACTAAATTTTCTCTCAAAAGAGGTTTCAAACTCAAATATTCTATAAACTATTATCATCAAGGAAATGGCTTAGTAGAATCCACCAATAAAAACCTCATCAGGATCATCAAGCAACCAATTGACCCAAAAAAACAAATTGGCACAAAGATCTATTTTTTTCTTTATGGGATGAGGAATCACTCAGAGGGTCTCAATAGGCACTTCCCCCTTTCACTTCATATATGGAAAGGAAGTTATCCTACCTCCTAATCTATCTCTTCCTTCACTAGACCTAGTGTAATCTATTGAGGAAAAAACTTCTTCTTCTTTACAATTAGGGATGTCCCAAATTATTAAGTTAGTAGAAAAGAGAGATAAAGACAAACAAGTTCATACCCACCAGTAGCAATTGGTCAAGTCCTCATTTGATGCAGGTTCAATTAATTATAGAACTTTTCATATTGGTGACTTAGTTCTAAAATGGAACAAGGCCCATGAAGAAAAAGGAAAACACACAAAATTACAAAATTTATGGCTAGGCCCATTTCAAATCTTTAAGAAACTAGGCCCATCAATATTTATCCTTCAAGATTTACAGGGAAAGAAGGATGCTCTTCCTGCTAATGGGCTAGCTTTAAAATAATATTTTTCTTAAAGATACATGTCCTGTTGTAAATATGTAAATAATCATATGTACATATTGTTGTCTTTATCCTTAGTGATGTTAGGTAATACTTTTTTGACTTCATATTAGGTTCTCTCATCATCTACATGAATTTTAACTAATTAAAGGAGAAGTGTTAAAAAGAAACTTATAACATTGAAGTTTAGTATTGCATCTATTACAATCCTTGAAATCTTTATATCTAGTAAGTTGTAATTATTTCATAACTTGAAACTTTAAAAGATCTTGTTCTCCCTTGATTGGTCATGAAAAGTTTTCTTTAGAAAGTGAAGACTATTTTGAAGGTTTAGCATCTTTTGACTTCAATTGTCAACGATGACTTTAGGGAGTGAATTTACCTCCCCATAGACTAATTTTAAATTTTTTAAAGTGTAATTCAAAAACATATAAAACTTGAAAGATACAAGATCTCATCACGAGTTGACTTACAATGATCATGTGAAACTAATGATGTTGGAATTATCATTATTGGTCACCAAACTAGGATAATGGATTGTCGTTGTATAACTATAAGACAAGGGGTCTCATCACACGTTGGCTTCTTCAATATCATTATAAGTTGTGAATGACATTGTCATTATCTAGTCACCAAGCCAGGACAATGAAATTCAAGCAGATAATATATAAAACTTAAAAAAAATTAATACCTCTAAAAATGTTACTTTAAGTGGATGGGGTAGTGGTAAATTTTTGTTAAATGGTAACCTTGTTGAGGCTTTGGATGGCAAATGGCAGCAGTGGCTCTACCAATGAAAAATAATTCTATCTAAAATGCTAAGCTTCTATTGCTCTCTACTTTATCTTCACAACTGATTAAATCATTGGCAAAGATAATGAATATTTTTATCAATAAGAAATTGTGAAAAAATTACAGAGTAATGAGTTCTTTTATTTAGAGAATTCATTATCAATCTAAATTTCAAACATTTTCACCTTTCTAGGTCTTTTTCTTTAGTAGTTAAAATTTCATTTATTTTTACACAGAACAGTTTCACCCAATATGTCACCAATTGTTGTACTACTCAACAACCCCCATTTAATTGTATTTTAGTTATATAATAAATCATGGGGACCCTTCTTTAATTTTAATAAAAGCATTTAGTTTTTAATAAAGATTAGGAAATTTTGAATTTTCAATAAAAAAACCCTCTCACTTGAAAGTTTCTATTATCAGAACCCAAATATCGAAGGTACAAACTTACAAATGTTACGATTAATAAGAAAATATGATATGCCTTTGTTATTTAAATAATGCATTATTAGATTATTTATAGTGGATCATCGTAATATCGTAACATTCCTTATAGGAAAGCTATGATAAAACCATTATTTGATCAAATGTCCCCGATCTATAACACAAAGTTAAGTGGGCACTTCCTTTTAAAATAAATTCTTTAAAGAATTGTTGGTCCCACAAACTGCCATTTGGAATATTGGAAATCCCAAGCATCATAACTTTTTAAAATCCTCCATCTTAAAAACTCTCAATATCTTAAAATTCTAATACTCACCACTTCCACTATACCTTACTCTCGATATCACAATATTTCCATTACCTACCACTTCTGATATCTAATATGTCTCATGCTTCTCCCCTCCGATATCTCAAACTTTCGATATTCATGACTCTACCCATATTAAGACTTTTCATATTGGATGTTTAATCATTAAATCCTAAATATTTCATTCATTGATAGAAAACTTATGATATATCTTCCCACCTCCACTTACAGTTGTTATACCTTTAAAACATGACATATCAGGAGTCTCAAATATTGTAATTTTTAATGTGCATCCAGGTGATTTCTCCAATAAAATTCTTCCAATATGCTGATGTGTGCAAGACCCACGTGAATTCACATGTTTTATTTAATATACGAAAGTGGTGAAATTATGATTTTCAAAGTTCTAAACAGACTTATTCATTGCAACTTGATTTTATCAGGATTTTCCTGTTATGACAGATATTTATGAAAAATCATTATTTATGCTAAAGCCTTTTCTAGTGAAGGAATTATAATTTAGTCTTATGTTTTTTCATTATAGTATAGTCCAGATAAGCACAATTAAAACGAAATGTCTAAGGCAACTAAGGAAAAACGTAAACCAATTACTCAGCAGTAGTCCACTGCTCCATCAAATAAAAATCTCGATACACCAAGTTTATTTTCTAACACGACCTATTCTTTAGATGATGAGAGTGACTCCTCGGAACCTATCTATTGACTATTCAAAGATGAAGGGCCAAGAGTTACCCCAAGAACAGTTACATCTAATGATTCTACTCCCGTTTCTAATACGACCTACAACAATGTCACAAATTCGTTTTTACATAGAATTGTTGCTCAACCCAAGATCTTCCCCTATACATATATCATTTGGTGGGTTGTACAAAACTTGAACATTCCAGATAGAAAATTCATGACAAATAATTATACAATCATCAGCTCTTTCACTGGTAGTGATTTCAATGCAATGTACCATTTTCCATCACATTAGTGAAAATATGATAAACAGTTTGTGGATAAATGCATCAGTAACATTGATCATGCATAAAAACCTATCAAGGAATGGAGGAGATACCCCAACAAGCATAAGCGTGATGAAAAGAGAATATATTTAGTAGACTCACTCGGTGGTCCTTATTTCCAAATTATTGCCATGGTATGTAGACTCTTTACATATCCTATTCTCAGAGATTCTTGGATCAATGGGCTCCACTAATTGATGTTGCCTCGGAAGGATATATATTAGACTGGGGAAATATATTATCTGATAACTTAGCCACTCACATTCTGAATTTTAAGAAGAAACATAAAGTTTCATAAAATATAATTTTTCCTTTCTATATGAGTGCCTATGTAATGGATGCCCTATTCCTCACTCGGGATTTCACCTCCATGGGTTGGAAATGGACTTTAAAGGACCAAACTCATATTCATATATACCATAATATCCTTTGGGACTCTAAGTATCATCCTCATTTCCATAGAATCTTCTAGGGTGTTTTGCTGCATATTCATCAAATCATCTTTAATAAGAGAGTTCCTAGGGTTTCCCTAGAAGAAGAGGCTGACTTGCTCAGGATTAGGAATTGATTTGGTGAGGAGTTGTTTACCTACATCTGGGTCTTTAGTAGTCTTTCTAATCCCTATGTATTGCCCCTGTATGTTTCCAACAAACTGTTGGATCAAGAGATAACAAACCAAACCATAGGTAATGGAATTTCTAAAGTATCGAAAGAATCTAACAAGAAAGTATAGCCTATCTTTCCTTTTCATTGTGGTATGTATAAATTAGGGAATTTCAAACATGTAATTGGTGACATTAACTATATCTTAGATTTTGATTTTCCGACCATCCCTAAGAGACAGTATAATCCTCATGGAACTATCAATAAGGTCACTACACAATCAAGCATCAGGAAATTCTCTCTTGAACCAGATCAATTTGATGACTTCTTTGAAAAATTTTCCACCTATTCAATGGTTGTCAATCAGATTATAGATCATCTAATTCCATAGGAAATAACTCAATTTTCTTGATACAGGGAAGCAAGGCTATCTCGTTTACCTTTAAACTCACTAAATCTTTCCTTGGAAAGCACAACTCAAGAAAAGGTTACATTTGTTACTTCTACACATGTTACTGATACCCCTGAGCGAAAAGAGATATGGGGTCCTTCTTCTACATAGATTGAAGGTTATTTGCAAAGTTTTATGCTTGAGGATATATGGGAACAATGTAGCTAGGTTTTGAAAGGAAAGGAGCCTGAGGTTTTGAAGACTCCCTCGCAAGAAAATGGCTTAGACACTTTTGAAACTATATAGAAGACTCTAATTACAATAAAGACCTCTCATAAGCCTATGGAGACTAAGGACATGGAAATTATATGAGCATTCCCAACCTCTAGGGTCATATTAATGGTCGAAGAGATTCCTACCCTTAACATATTCTATAGTCCTAAACATAACTTTGTTGTTTAAAGGGGCAAAAAGAAAATAAAGATTGACCAGTCTCAGGCTTTAGTCCCTAGAAACACCTCTTTTGAATTACTATGGAAAGGTTCATTATCCACTCCTGTGGAGGAACTTGGAAGACTCACTCTGTTAACATGAGAATATACTACGATGACTATGGACAAAGCCACTGAGATACAACAACTTTCAAAGAAAAAGGAGGAAATAATTGTGCAGTTGGAATAGAATCTCAAGAATGAGAAGAAAAATATTGCCATCAATGGAAATAATAGTTTGTTGAAATCCAGAACAGTTTCAACACCCTTAAAGTTCAACATGACTCTGATTTGCAGGTTTGAGATGCTCAATTTCATGAATTACAGAAAAATATTGAATAGGAGAAAGTTTGATCTACGTGGATATTGGTGACCACCTACCAATTCCACTTGGAACCCCACCATTGCTTCTTTCAATTTTTTAGTTTCCTTAATTGTAGCACATTTTACTATTTTTAGAAGTTTTTAGGGTCCTAAGCTTCCAGAGACATTTTGAGGCCTTAAATGATGTTTTTTTGGATTTTCTATCTAAAATCATCTTTTCCATCGTATTCCTCAGAGATACCTTTCCAACGGGCTATAATGCACGTCAAACAGAGATAATATGACCAAGTCATGACCTCGAGAAGTTGGCTGTCAAACTCACCCCAACAGGGCGCATAAACTCTTGGTGTTACATCTTCTCAGGTTAGGGTTTTGGTTGTTTAGGGTTTTCTCTTATTGTTAAATAATAAAAATGCCCTTGAGCCTCATTGTAGTTCAATTCAAAGGCATGTAGCTGCCACATCTCTCTCAGAGATAAGCTACCATCACCCTAGCTAGTGTATTTCCATTTATGTTTGTAAGCATATTTCAGTATTTTACATTAATGAAATGAAGAATTATTTCTACTGCATCTCTGTGTTTATGGTTATCTTTCTAATTCATTGCCTTCTTCTTTAAATCCAGATCAGTGGTATCAAAGTGGTCTGCTTTTTTTTCTATGTTGTTCTTTGCATGTCCCCAACGAGGTCGGGATATAAGGAGTTAGGGCTTGAACTGGTCGAACCTTTGCAAGAATAGCCTCGCAAATCTCGACGGCTTGCCATGGCAGATGAAGAGAAAGATGAGGGGCTAGGAGATCCTATCAAAATATTTCTCAAAGAAGCCCTTGAGTGACAAAGGAAAGTGATGATGGACAGCTTTGCCCAGATCCTTCTGCGGCTACCTAGGGGCGACGCATCAACTTCCAACAGCTACTCTGGAAACACCACACCATTTAAGGTACAAGTTATTTTTGAAATCCCCATATTTGAGGGTTAGATAAACATAGATTCTATCGATAAATGGTTAAATCTAATAGAGGGTTATTTTTCTGTTCATGATTTTTCTAGTCAAGAAAAGATTATTTTTGCTCTTCTCAAAGCATCCCCCCATGTGAAGGACTATTGGGAAACCTACTACGAGTAGAAGAATGAAAGTATAGGCTCACTATTTTCAGCTGCACCCACTTGGAATTCATTCTGGGATGCCATCAAGGGGAAGTACCATCTTGTCGGAAGCTATGAGGATCAATACATAAAGTGGACCACACTGCAGCAGGGAAGGGGCCAAGACGTGCTAAATTTTACCAATATTTTACATACCCTTCGTACAAAGTTAGGTTTCAAGGATTTAGAGCAGCATTTGGTACTCAAATACCATGGCTTCTTGCACAAGTACATCCAAGAAGAAATAAAATACCTAAACATCTCCTCGCTCGGCATGGCATACTGATATTCCATCAAAATCGAGCAAAATTTTAGACAAAAGAAGCAAGAATTTGGATCTACGAATCTAAAGCAAGGGAAAGGTCCCCCCAAACTATATAAAAAAAGATAAAGCTAAGGCAGGGTGGCCCAAGACAACCTGCCAAAGCTGTAAGCAAAGAACAGTGCTGCGAACCTAAAAAAGGACATGGGAAAGTGGTGTGAGTTCCATAAGAGCTCCACTCACAATACAAGTGAGTGTTGAGCCAAGCAGTCACTAGTGGCCGAGCTAAAGGTTTCAGAATCAGATGCATGTTCCAACTGTGAGTCAGAACCCAACAAGGGGAATGACAAAGGGAAGCAAATTATTAATGTGGGGCCCAACGCCACCATTTCCACCATGAAGATCCAGAAGGAGGAACTCGAAGATACAGAGGAGGAGGAGTGTCTCTTCCACTCCCAGATGTGGGTAAAAGGCTCCCTGCTACAGTTCATTGTCAACAACAAAAGCCAAAAGAACCTCATTTCGGTAGAGGTCATGAAGTGGTTGGGCTTACCAACCACAACACATCCACAACCGTACACCATCAGGTGGCTTCACCAAGGACATGATCTTCACGTGAGCCAGCAGTGTCACCTTCCATACAACATCAAGCCCTTCATGGATGAGGTATTGTGTGACATTGCTCCCCTTGAAGTTTGTGATGTATTATTAGGACAACCATACTTGTGGAAGTGACATGGTGTGTATGAATCAAGGCCCCATGTTATTATTATTACTTTGGGAAATTTGTACAAGATATCAGAGGTAGCGCTGCCTACCACCATCTCTTTGGCTACTGCAAAAAAATGTAGTAAGCTCATTTCCAAAACCAGAAAATTTGTTTTCCTGATGATACGCCCTCAAGGAAAGAAGAAGACGGTGGAAATGACCTCCAGACAAGGCCCCTCCGCACGACAACTATAGATGGAAAAGGTCATGGAGGAGTACGAGGACATATTCACCTCCCTCGCAGGGGTTCCTTTGCACTGTTAGGTCAAGCACTCCATCGATTTGATCACAAGTGCACTGTTGCCCAATGGACCAATCTATCGACATTCCGTTATGGAGAACAATGAAATCAAGAGGCGAATTCAGAGCTGCTATAGAAAGGTCACATCCATCTGATTTCATCACCCTGTGGGAGCCTGATCATGTTCGTACAAAAGAAGGATGGGACTTGGAGACTCTATATTGACTATCGGGCGCTGAACAAGATCACTGTCTATATTAGGTACCTGATCCCATTGCTTGATGACCTCCTGGACCAAATGAAGGGGGCAAAATATTTCAGCAAGATCGATTTGAAGTCAGGATATCACTAGGTACCAATCGAAACCTCCGATGTATGGAAGACTACCATCAAAGCAAGGAGGGCCTTTTCAAATGGTTGATTATGCCTTTCAGATTGACGAATGCTCCTGCAACCTTCATGAGGCTAATGGATGACATCTTGTGGCCATTCACCAACTAATTTGTAGTGGTATACTTGGATGACATCCTGATCTTCAGCCAGAGTTGGGAAGAGCACCTCCACCACATCTGACAGGTTTTCCAAACATTGCGGCAACACAAGTTATGTGCCAATTTGGAGAAATGCACTTTTGGCATGACCCAGGTTCAGTATCTAGGATACATTATTACTGAAATGGGGGTGCATGTGGATCTAGCCAAGATCCAATTCATTCGGGATTGGCCATCTCCAACCACTTTGACATAGCTCCATAGCTTTCTAGGTCTTGCCAACTTTACCATAGGTTCGTGTTGGGATTTTCTCATATTACTTGGCCCTTGAGTCAAGTCACCAAGGGAAGAGCGAAAGAAAAATTCTTTTGGTTTGAATCTCAACAGAAGGCATTCATAGAGTTGAAATATCCCCTCTGCTTGGCACCAGTGCTCACATTACTAGACTTGTAACAACCATTTGAGGTTGAGATAGATGCCTCTGACTATGATATTGGGGCAATCCTTACTCAACAGGGGTATCCAGTGGCATATCATAGTGAGACACTTTCAGACACAGTTCGAAAGTATCCCACTTATGAGAAAGAGATGTATTCCATTGTGTAGGCCTGTTGACAATGGAAGCATTACATTTTGG
>APFE031730717.1:62455-116117 GCA_000404065.3 Pinus taeda | reverse complement strand
CCATTTGCCTCCCAGGGAAGCACTAATAATGTTGTAGATTGCCTCAGTCGCCCACCGATCATGGCGTTAACAACCATGCTCAACTCTTATGGGCACGAGACTTCTGATTGGCCACTTCTCTACAAAAGTGACCCAAAATTCAGCCACACATACCAAACATTCTTGCAGGCTCAACATGTTCCAGATTTTCACCTCCAGGATGCCTTGTTATGCCACTTGGCTCACCTTTGTGTTCCTTCAAGTGAGTTGCCAAGATGATTTGGGAAGCACACTACAGTCGGGCTATTAAGCATTTTGGGGTCAAGAAAATGGTGGCAGTACTGCAGAAGCATTTCTATTGGCCAAATATTCGACAACATGTCGGGAAGTACATCAGATCATGCCTTGCCTACACCATTGCCAAATCGACTATCAAGAAGCAAGGCCTCTATACCCCACTTCCTATCCCTAGTCGACCTTAGGAATCCATATCGATGGATTACATGTCAGGCCTTCCTTCCACTATGCATGGAAACGACTATGTTTTTGTGGTCATCGATAGGTTCTCGAAGATGGCCATTCTGGCGGCCTACAAGAAGAATATCACAGCCGAAGCCACTACTAAACTCTTCTTTGAATGAGTGTGGGTACACTTTGGAATCCCACAGTCTATCATCTCAGATTGAGATAGTAGGTTCCTCAATACATTTTGGTCCAGTATTTGGTCGATGCTGGACACCAAACTCACTAAGTCCATAGCCTTCCATCCTCAAATTGATAGCCAGACAGAGGTTGTGAAAAAAATGAGAGTACAGATTCTGTGCATGTAAAACTCAAAGCATCCATGCACATGGGATGAGTGCCTCCCCTATGTTTAGCACAACTACAACTGGGCTCTCCACGGCTCGACTGGCCACAACCATTTTCAAGTGGTCTTGGGATTCCAACCACTATGTCCCATTGATGTGGCCATGCCATTTGCAGCTACTCAAGTAGATTTGGCTCATTTCCAGTCCGAAACAGATAAGGCAAACAACTTCATTGAGCACATCCAAAATATTCACCAGTAGGTCCATGACATTATGGAGAAATTAAATGCCAAGTACAAGCAATGACATGGTCAACATTGGGTGCCACATAAGTTTCAAGTGGGTGACAAAGTTTGGTTGCATTTAAAGGAATGCCTTACCGGAGCCTATCGGAAACTCAAACCACTCTGATATGGTCCTCACACCATTACCAAGGTTGTGGGAGACAACGCATTTGAGCTCAGCATTCCCCCATTCCTTGCCCTGCACCTAGTGTTCAATGTGGATCGCCTTCGACCATACTTTCCACCATTACTAGACACATCCGAAATTGCAAAACAACTCACAACCACAGATTTAAATCCAGATTGCATGGAACAAGCTACAACTAATCGGATCATGGACACTTAGTTCAAGCACACTCTCTAGCAGAATATCCAACTGTATCAAGTTGTCAAAGCATGCCAACTGCTTCACCAGGGCAAGTGGCTCACCAGGGACCATTGCTTCCTAAGGGGGGAGGAATGATCCAGGTGGATATTGGTGGTCACCCTCCAATTTCACTTAGACCCCCACCATTTCTTCCTTCATTTTTTTAGTTTCCTTAATTGTAGCACAGTTTACTATTTTTAGCAGTTTTTCGGGTTCTAAACTTTCGGAGCCGTTTTTTCGGAAATCTATTGCTAGCAATTTTTTTTGCTAAAATCATTTTTCTGTCGTAGTCCTCGGAGATATCTTTCCAACAGGCTATCATGTGTGTCAAACGGAGATAATATGATGAAGTCACGACCCCGAGAAGTTGGCTATGTAACTCACCCCAACGGGGCCCATAAAATCTTGGTATTACATCTCCTCTGGTTAGGGTTTTGGTTGTTTAGGGTTTCCTCTTATTGTTCAATAATAAAAAGGCCCTTAAGCCTCATTGTAGTTCAGTTCAGAGGCATGTAGCCACCACATCTCTTCTCAAAGATAAGCTACCATCGCCCTAGTTGGTGTATTTCCATTTATGTTTGTAAGAATATTTCAGTATTTCACATTAATGAAATGAGGTATTAATTGCGCTACATCTCTGTGTTTATGGTTATCTCTGTAATTTGTTGCGTTCCTATTTAAATCTAGATCAAAGTTAATCCTAAATTAGCAGAGTTTAAAAAGGAAGCAGGAGAACTAAATAATCTCCTTTCTCAACAACAAGTTGTATTCTATCAAACATTAGCCATCATTCATGATTTGTGTCACACTTCCAATTCCTTAGTGCACCAATTATCCAACCTTAGAACATACTTTGATTATATTGAGAAAAATATTACAGATTTCATAACATGGCAAGACATTGTTGAGGGGAGATTAGTTGATTTCCCTAGAATAGAGGAATGGCACAAAGAAATAGTATTTAAGGATTGGGAGATCCACCTTAAGCATGTGGAGACAATAATATTCAATGCAGGGGATACATCTAATAACCTCATTGAAACCATTAGTGATAATTTGTTTTAGGGGAACTTTATTTTCGACTGCCTGAAAGGAACTCTACCAGATATCAAACTGCTAACCAAAACATGGCAGGAATTGTCCAAGAAAAGGGAAGATACAATTGAGAACTATCTCAGAATGATTTAGAATGCTATTGGCATTTCTTAGTCAAGCCTCATAGCTAATAGCAAATGCTCAGATTCTTATACAACCTAACCACTCACAGCTTGCCAACGTTGAGGGATGCCATATTTAAGAGTCAAATGTGGATTCAGCGAAAGTCTCGACCTAAATAGAAGCCCATGACAAATAGTTACGAACTGCTGCAATGTATGGGAGGGAAGTGATTTTCACAGGCTTAGTCAAGTTGTTACAACAAATTCTAAATTTGTCTTTTTATTTTGTTTTAAGCGTTATTTGTTAAAACCGCTTCACGCTTTTACTCCATTTTTCAATATTTGTATTTCATTTTGAAACTATAAATCCCCTTCATTTTTATTGAGAAGGGATTCTAAATTTTGGAAGAAAGGCTTTTGTTTGCACTATTGCAACTTAATTTCCTCTTAATAGAAAGCTGAACTAGTACTATTTTCGCATGAGCAGAGTTATGATATATTGGTTACTACTATCTCTCTATTATTGCTTTGCTTTAATAAGAGTTGAATGGTGACTTTCTATGTTTATAATATATGTGTTTCAAGCAATTGTACATTTTTCACTATTGATATACGTGATTGAAATCATATATTAGATGCATAAACGATGAAATACTATATGTGTAATGAATTCATCAACTAATTTAATTAACTATTTAAATAAATTAGTTATCATTATGTGGTTTAACCTCATAATAACATGATAATATACCTTGTCATGTTTCTTGTGAGATCCTTCTAAATCACATATACAAATAAGCTTTCCCGAGATAGATATTTAGTTCAATTATACTTTATTTTTAGTTTTGATTACCTCATAGCCTTACACCTATATACTCCAGCCATTTTCATAATTTATATCAAGGGAAACCGGTCCCATAATTCCTAGTCATATCCACCATTCCAAACGGAGAGGGATCTCCTCTAAGGTCCTGACTGGGTGGTTTTCCCCAATGTTGAGGCAAACATTTCAAGCGTTTAATAGATCCCAATGGTTACAATCCTTTCATATGATTGCTTTTAATTTTCAAGAACTTTTCATGAATTTTTTTTGGGAAGGAAAGGAAGTTTAACAAGGGGTATCACAGGGAAACCAAAAAAGATAATGAACTCTAATGGCATGAAAAATCTTCTAAAGAAAGAAAACAATGGGTTGTAATTTCACAATTATGTTCACTAGATGTTGTAGTGTTTTCTTCTCAAAGATGTATGAAAAGAACCCACTTAAGATTGTGGATGACAAACAATCTCAACAATATAAATGGTTGCTCAACATTGTAGATCTGTAGCAACTGATAAAAGCAAAACCTGCCAAAGTTTGGATCTATGCAACAATCATAGTTAAACAACAAAAATAAAGAGTAATAACTCCAATCATCCAAGGGAAACCAAATATACAAAGAATAGTTTTTTATTATAACACATGTGAAGGTAAAAAATAGATGTTACCAGTCCCCCTCTATGGGATGGGTTCTTGGCTATCCTCAAACATCTTCAACTTGTGTAGAGTCTCTCTCCTATATAATGTGTAAACCCAGCAAAAACAAGGTGTCCAACAATGAAAATAATCAGAGTTACAACAATGAGTGAAACAATGAAAATAATCAAAAGTGAATCATGAATGGAAAACCCTTCTATTTATAACAAAATATTGAGTTATCCTTGAATAATGAAAAATAATAAAATATTGTTGATCCCATTCTTGGGATAACCACCTGGAATATTTTATTATATTCGTTTAGGAGGGAAAAAATATTTAAACTTTTATTTAGAAATAATAAATAAATGATTTATTTATCATCTCAAGGAATTAGTTAAGGAATAATAAACAAATAAGGATTTATTTAATTATTCCTAAGGGATTTAGTCAAATTTGACAAAGAATAATAAATAGTTAGTGATTAATTAATTATTCTTGTAGAAAAATAATATAATTAATGATTTATCTGTTTATTTTTCATGATTGGGTCAAATATGACAAGGAATAATAATTGAACAATGGTTTAATTAACTATTCCTAGAACAAAATCAAATAAATAGTGATTTATTTAATTATCCTTAATGGGTTTAACTCTAAATTACTTAACAAAGGTGGTTTATTAAGTAATTTCTCACAGTGAAAGCAATTTTACTGTGGTAAAATTGGCTTTACATGGTGTACTTCAATCCATCTAGTAAATTAGGCTAAATGATGAATTTTTTGGTGATAACAGATTTCCCCCCAATGTATGAGTGTTAGGAGAAAAACGTATGGTCGAAGTACGTTGTAAAGACACAATCACTAGATAACACAAGGTAGTCACACAGAGAAAGAGAGAGACCAATGAAGGTGAATTGAAAGAGGATAGGGACAGAGGGGGTGAGACTAATGCAAGTCTCCTTTTATGTTGTGGTACTAGACCTCAATGAGGTGGGGTAGACATACCCATACCTGCTGAGATAACTTAGTACAAAAATAATGGTTCGCCAAGAAATATAAAACTGAGCAATGAAGTACATGATGAATGGTACATGACATGTCGGCATAATAGAGCCAGAAAATAATGTAGTGTGTCCCATATACATAATGTACCTAGAAAAACATGAGCCAAGACTGAATACAATAATATCTGATGCATGAGATACAAAGCCCCTTCCCTAAAAAAATGGGTGGGAAGGAGGGTAGAACAATAAAAAAAGCCCTGTTGAACAAGGAAGGGCTCTACAAAACTGAATGGACCATCTGCAGGAGATGTGCATGCTATGAACACCGCAATCAGTAGGAACTGTACCCATCAACTCTGCGAAACTACATTTGAGGTTGTCGCATAGTAGGTATGCATCTGGGCATGTCGGGTGCTACCTGAAGGGAAACCCCCTCATGAGGTTTGAAACATCTCTCGCACATCTGAGAATCACTGGTACAATTTGTTGTAGCACTGGACCATCAAGTGTATGGATCACGAACATGAAGCGACAAAGTCAAATGGAAATAATGAGACCCTCTACTCGATTTAAGGCGCCAAACAAGAACAGAGGCTGGAACCGAGATACACCACCCTCTAGGTAATTCTTCTAGGATAAATGAGATAATGTTGATAGAATAGGGCCCACGATAGATGAGGTAATGAGGATGCTCAACTAAAGCATGAGGGAAAATAGTAATGTGACTGATGGAATGACACATGTATAATGGAGAACAGTGGGACTGAGGGACAAACAGATGACTACCCTTGTCTTCCTGACGATCATCTGATTGTCTTATCACCAATTTTGTTGTAGTGTTTCCTTCTCAAAGATGTACGGAAAGAACCCACTTAAGATTGTAGATGACAAAGAATCTCAACAATATAAATGGCTGCTAAACATTGTAGATCTACAGTAGCTGATAGAAAAAAAACCTGCCAAAGTTTGGATATATGCCACAATCATAGTTAAATAAGAAAAAGAAAGAGTAATAACTCCGATCATCCTATGGAAACCAAATATACAAAGAATTATTTTCTATTATAATACCTGTGAAGGGAACAAATACATGTTATCAGTCCCCCTCTATGGGATGGGTTCTTGGTTATCCTCAAACGTCTTCAGCTTGTGTAGAGTCCCTCTCCTCTATAATGTGTAAACCCAACAAAAATATGGCGTGCGACAATGAAAATAATCAGAGTTACAACAATGAGTGCAACAATGAAAATAATCAAAAGTGAATAATGAAAGGATAACCCTTCTATTTTTAAAAAATATTGATTTATCCTCGAATGATGAGCAATAATAAAATATTATTGATCTCATCCTTGGACTAACCACTTGGAATATTTTATTATATTTGTTTAGTAGGGAAAAAGTATTTAAACTTTAATTTAGAAATCATAAATAAATGATTTACTTATCATCTCAAGGAATTAGTTAAGGAATAATAAACAAATAATGATTTATTTAATTATTCCTAAGGGATTTAGTCAAACTTGACAAAGAATAATAATTAATTAGTGATTAATTAATTATTCTTGTAGAAAAATAAGATAATTAATGATTTCTCTGTTTATATTTTATGACTTGGTCAAATATGACAAGGAATAATAATTGAACAATGGTTTAATTAATTATTCCTAGAATAAAATCAAATAAATATTTATTTATTTAATTATTCTTCATGGTTTTAACTATAAATTACTTAACAAAGGTGGTTTACTAAGTAATTTCTCAGAATGAAAGCAATTTTACTATGGTAAAATTGGCTTTACATGGTGTACTTCGATCCATCTAGTAAATTAGGTTAAATGATCAAATTTGTGGTGATAACACTAGAGGTTCAAACATCAAAATCATTTATTTCTCTAGATCTCAAAAATTCTTGGACAATCATTCTAATGTTCATGCAGTGGAAGATCACATCGAGCATCAAAAACAAGTTCTCCAACTCTTAAAGTATAACCTAAATTTGGTGTAGAATAGAATGAAACAATAGGCATATCATCATAGCAACAAAAGAAGTTTTGATATAGGTGACTGGGTGTTTTTATGGCTACAACCATACAAGCAAATGTCCCTCAAGCAAGCTAAGAATGATAATAAATTATCACCAAAGTATTATGGTCCTTACAAGGTGTTGCAAAATATTGGCACTATGGCATACAAATTGGAGCTTCCTAGATCTTCCTAAGTGCACCCAGTTTTCCATGTTTCATGCTTAAAAAAGGTTATAGGTGACAAGCTCCCAGTTCAAACACTATTTCCAGAACTTGGCAAGGAAGGAAATATCATATTGGAACCTAAAGCAGTCTTGGAAACAAGAACTCAAGAGCCATGAAATTGATCAATTTTAGAGTATCTCATCAAGTGGAAGAACATACCCACTAAAGATTCCACATGATAATTTTATATAGAAGCATCCAGAGCTACTCAAACATTGAGGAAAACACATTTTTGAAGGAGAGGGGCATGTTAGGTGCCTATAATACTAGTGTATTCCCTCATTGTTATTATTAGTGTAGCCCCCTTATTGTTATTATTGTGACCATGTAGTCCCCATATTGTTATTATTGTGGCCCATAAAAGCCCACTATTATTATTGTAGTGCCCTTACATTATTATTGTTATGTCGGCTCTAATTATATTGTGACCCCGTAGACTCCTATATATAGATATGAGGTTTTGTCATTTGAATCATCCAAGAAATGTTCATTTGTGTAATGTAAAGGTGGTTTCCCCCTCAAAGAGGCTAATTTTGAAGTCGTTGATCTATCCCTTCTTCTATCTTGTGAGGGTGTTGAATGACATGCCTAGTATTTCATTGACCTCTTTACTTTATAAAATTGTTTCTTTCGTTAGTCATGCCCATGGGTAAGTTATGAAATATATGAAAATATAGGGATAGGATTAGAGAGTATTAGCAATTAACATTAACATGGAAAACGTTAAAATTTTTCATCTAATAAAAAGAGATATTGGTTCAATATAGCCTGACTAATGCGTAACTACTAGTAAAATTTTAGGCTTCTACGACTTATCCTCCTTTCCATAAACAAGGTCAGAAACAGGGGGATTTGAACCTTGGATATCTCAGTTTTCACAAATTTCACATTACCTTGATCACCAATCGAGATTCCCCCTTGGGACATTTAATTATTAATATTTTATTTTAATTTTAATTTTAATTTTTTGTAGTTTATAATTTGATTAATTAATTTAATTTGTTTCTTCTTTTGCATATTTATTTCCTTTGAATATATATGAATTAGTAATTCCTTTTAATTAGTTTTATTAATTAAGTTAATTTATAGTATCAATGTAACAAGTGGTGATAAATATAAATACTTTGTTCTATGGACACAAGGTCCACTCCAGTAGTATAAAGTGTTGTATAGTTTAGGCGGTTTTCTTTTCTTGTTGTGCAATTTAACTCAGTGATTTATTCATATAGAATTTATTTTACTTATTCCTATAATTAATTTTTAGGTTTTTTATTTTATTTAAGTATGAAAATAATTATTTGAGCATGGTTGTATTTATTTAGTTAACCATTTATTTACATAATTGATTATTGGTGTTTATTTATAAATTGATAAGCTTATATTTCATATTTCTTTGCATTCATTTATGTTGTTGAATAAATGTACTCAATGCAATGATTACATTTTTTAGTCCAAGTAAAAGCATGGATCATCATGGAAAGGATTATTCCTTTCATTCAATTATATATTTCTTGTATGTTTGGTGTTTTCTACTTGTGTTGGGAGTTACAATGATTATATTCCTAAGCCCATTACGTAAAGGTGTGTTGTTTCAATTTTGTGAGTGTGTTTATTTTTTCGCAAATAGTTGAAAGCTACGAGGAAAACTCATCCCTTTTTAAAAGTGTGTTTACTTACTTGCAAGCATGTTTACTTTATTGCAAGTGTGTTAAATTTCCTACAAGTGTGTTTACTTTCCTACAAGTGTGTTTACTTTCTTGCAAGCATATTTAATTTCATACAAGTGTGTTTGATTTATGCCAAGTAGCTTTAGTCACCTTAATTTTACATTTCTAGAACCTTTCCAAGTTTGTGGACTTCTTATATTCCATCCACTAAAGTAATCATTGATGCTACAACTACAAAATAAACCAATGAAAGTAGCAAGTGTGAACTGCATATATGGTGCACAATAACTCACAATTTCTGTATGAGCCTCAGGTTGACAATTAGATGCATAATCTTTTGGTTGTATTTTTAAGAAATTAGAAAGTTAATTAAAAGTTATACTATACTAAATCTATGTTCTTATTGCCTAGTGTTCATATTTTTCACAAAATCCTCTATTGTTTTATTACTATTCTCTTCCCTTAGAAATATAAATTAGATCCAATATCCATTTTTGATTGTGTCCAAAGACAATATGGAATGGAAATTACTAATAGAACAATTTATTTTTTAATTAAAAGAGAGCTCAACCTATGCCAAATCCAAATTCCATTTTCTTGGTTTATCAGCAACTAGTTTCTCATGTAAATTTCTTAATTTTGTTCATTACTAAGCTTGTTTTGGAATCCCTTTGGGGGTTATTGTATGAACTATACTAAAATTTGTTTTCAAACATCCTCCATATTGTTGGAAAATGTAACTAGTTTCAGTCCTCATAATTTTCATTATGCTCATGGCATTATGTATGTCTTATGTAACAAACAAAAAGAAAGAAAAATTATTATTTTCAAGAATGGGTTTCATGCTTCTTTTGATTGGTCAACTAGGTTAAACATGTTCTTCATTCTTGTAAGGTTTGTCATGTCATAAGAATAATTGTCACAAGTAAAGAGAGTCATTATTAATTATATAAGTCACTAGTGGGAAAATCGTAACATGTAAAATAATATATTGTGAGTATAGAAAGTCAATATAAGCCCCCAAGTCGACCCTACAGATGAGAAGTTGGCTAAGTATATATATATATATATATATATATATATATATATAATAATATATATATATATTAATATATATATATATAACAAGATTCAATTGATTTAAACACACGCTTTTGCAATTTGATGTCATTCAAGAGAAGCATGACAAGAAGAGTGAAAGGACTAGAAGGTAAGCTGAAAAGACCAAGCAAAGAAGTAGGACCAAATTCTGCCTATTTCTCTCCATGCATGTGAAAATTGTAGGGATTTTGTAGCTATTGTAGGGCCAATAATTGTAGTTCTAGCGTAAAGGCCCACTAGTAGAAAATGATGAAATTAATGACCAAGTGACTAAAAAATTTAGTCACTGCAATTATTTTAAGTGAATTACTACTAGATTTGAGTAACTTTAGGTAACCAAACTAAAAATGACTAACTTAAGCTACTAATTTGGTCAGGGGATAAACTATATGACTAGATAATAAGTGAATACACTAAAAGCAACTAACTTAAATGGCTATTTTAGTCTAAGATTAAAAAATATGACTAGATAAAAATTGACAAAATTATTTCATGATGAGACTACCCTACAAGCCACCAAATTTCTATCATATGTATGATGTTTACAACAATTTCTGGTTCAACATATAGCTAATTTGGAACAACCTTAGCTATAGAGCTTAGGATTTTTTTCCACCTCTAATGTTTATGGAAAAAGAGATCTATTTCTAAAGCATGTGGGAGAAAAACTATCAACTTTCCCGTATTGCTTCCCTCTATTGAACATCATGGAAAATATGCATAGATTAGTTATACTTACTAAAACAAACATTTCATTGGAAATGATCATTAATCCTATGACATTACTACTTCACTATACTTTTGACCACACAGAGCTTATTTTGATGTCTACACTTCTTATTTCATGACAAGACTCCCTAAAAGCCACCATATTTCTATCATATCCATAAGGTCAACACCAATTTGTGGTTCAAGATATAACTAAGTTGGAACAAAATTAGCTCTAGAACCTATGTTATTTTTGCACCCCTAATGTTTATGGACAAAGAAATATCAATTTTCTAAAACTGTGAGAGCTAAAGTATTACCTTTCCCATGTTGACTCCCTCTATTTAACATCATAAAAAATATAAACCAAACATGTAATTGGAAATTACTATTGATCATTACCATAACATTACTACTTTTCTGCACTTTTTAACCACACAAAGGTTGTTTTTATATCACCATAATTCACTTTTAATAAATCAACTAAAATCGCCTCAAATAATATTTGGTGACACAAAGAACTAACAATTTTCATACAATTAATAATTATTTATAATCCGAAATACATCCGATTAAACAAAATAAAAGACTCAACATTTTATTTAATGTAATTTAATTCCCCTTCACATTCACCATGGCCACATATTTTTCCTTCATGTGGTCTCTTCTTTCATTTATGTATCTTTCTTTTTGTTTTAGTGGTTTGTTATTCCTTGCATTGAATTATGGGGTCTCCATCTTATTATTGCATTTGAATGTTCTCTTGTTCTACACACTTTGCCGAGGTCATCATCCCACACCTTCTTAAACTCAACATTCTCGTTTTGCTTTCAGAAAGGAAGAAAACATCCTCACCTTTCATGCCTTTAGGAAATATCCTGAGGCTCATGTTTTTAGGTGTGTGACCGGGAATGAGGCTTAAGCTAGCTAAATGGAAGCTCAAATTGAGGGTGCTTATAATGGTGGCATGTGCTATCAGCTTTCATGGGTGGTGGCGCCCCTGTTTTCACTCAGTCAACTGAAACTCCTTTCTATGGCTATCAAACTGGAATTACAAACCAATCATAGTTGGTGAGATGTCTACTGTAGAAAATCTTGTAGATTCATAAGATCATGCAATGTACTAAAGAAAAGGACAAGAATATACTTCTAATTTCATTCAGTGGAAGCCAATATATTGATGAAAGCAATAATCGACAAGAGTAAGATAATCAAATACACATAACAGAATAAATATATGGGGAAAGCCACAACTCAAAACCCCACTATCTGTATTGCATATATTAGAAATCCAAGATGATAATACAATGCTTTTTCTCATAAGAGCAATCCCAACACTCAGTAAAATCAATCTCCAACTCACACGCAAGCTCTTGGCCAACACTTAGCCAATTATCCAACTCTCGAAGCCCCTATTTCCTTGCGCAATTCCTATGGATGATTAGCCCATATTAATGGGAAACTTTCGCATCCAAAAATTTGCAATCCCTTATACGTTCAGTTCCTGATTGCATGCATGATCTATACAACTCAGTAAATCATACAACTAATAGTACACTGTCCCTACACTCTAGTCTCAATTGGGTCTTTCTCATAATCGACATGCATCAGTTTCTGATGAGGGAATCTTCAGTTAACTGGAGTAGCACTAGTTAATGCATTAGTACACCAATTGACTGTTAATTCACTATTAGTTCCTCAAATAGTTTGGAACTAATTTAACTCAACTTAACTCAGTAAAATGATTTATCTAATTACAACTCACAATTAACTCATCCTGGACCCCTATAATATAAGGAGAACATATACATGACGTCAGAAAGACCTCCAACTCAAAGATGCTAAGCTAATTAAGTTAATTAAACTCAATTAACTATTTACAAGTTTCTATGAGGATAGAATTTGATTTTAATTCTCAGCTTAATTCGAGGACGAATTAAACTGGAATTTCTTGTTTCCATTTCTCAACACTCCCTCTCAACAAGAAAGGGATGGTCAGCTACCCTGCTCCTATCTCTCTGAAACTCGAATTTACATCTTGACAATGCCTTTGTGAAAATGTCAGCATCTTGCTCCTCCATGGGAATGTACTCTAACAACATAATCTTCCTCAATACACAATCTCTAAGATGATGATATAGATATCAATATGCTTGGAATGACCATGAAAAACTATATTTTCAGAGATTTTGATACAACTCTAATTATCGTAGTAAATCACAATTGGATCCATCTGTTGGCCAAAAAAGCTAACCAAGATCTTCCTCATCTAGATGGCCTCACATGTTTCCTAACTCGTAGCCATGTAATCTGTCTCTACTGAAACGAGTGTAACCGATCTCTATTTCCTGTTGTACCAAGAAACTATTGCTCACCCAATACTGAAGATCCCTCCTGATGTTATCTTCTATTCAGATAGACTCCCTACCCAATTTGCATCAGTGAAACCTTGAAGCTTCATTCCTTCTATCCGTCTATACCATAATCCATACTAAGAAGTGCCCCTGAGGTATCTCCACACATGCTTTATTGCCTTCTAATACATCTTGGTAGGCCTAAACATCACTTGACTAAGCTGGGTAATTGCATAGCACATATCCAGTTGTGCATTCACCAAGTTCATGAGTGAACGCACAAGTTTCCTGTAAATAATAGCTTCCGCTACTTCCCCTAAAGTAGCATCCTCCTTCCTCCAGTTACCTTTTAGATGAGTCTCCATGGGTTTGTTGCTTGCCATGCAAAATCTCGTATCTCGTTGGCATGCTTTCCCTGAGACAAAAACAACTCCCCATCTCCCTGCCATACCTCCATGCCAAGAAACTAATGCATGAACCCCATGTACTTCATCTCAAACTCTCATGCAATGTCCTCCTTGGAATATTTGATCAACTGATCGTCACATATTAGTATGAGATCATAACATAAAGTACAATGATGAAAAATTTACCTTCCACCACTATGTGGTATAGGTTCACATCCGCTTCACTCTTCATGAAGCCTAACCCGGTGAAGTAGCTATCTATCCTTGTGTACCAAGTATGAGGTGCTTGCTTTAGCCCATACAACACTCTCTTGAGCTGGCACACATGCAAATCATAGTCAAAGGTTTCATAACCTCCAAGCTGCTCTATGTACACCTATTCCTCAATCATGCCATTAAGGAAGGTTGTCTTCACATCCATTTTATGTATCCTCCAACCCATCTATGGTGATAGTTCCAATATAGATCTAATTGACGAGTACCTTGAAACACCAGTAAAGGTCTCATCATAGTCAATCCCCTCTACTTGTGAAAAGCCACAGGCCACAAATATAGCCTTATGATTCTCCACACTACCATTTGCATCTTGCTTTCTTTTCTAAAGCCAATGGGAGCTCACCACTAACTTGTTCTCCAATCCCAGGACCACATCCAAAACACTGTTACGAACTATAGAGTCATACTCCTACACCATGGCATCAACCCAAACTAGTTGTTGCACTGCTTCCTTAAAGGAAGATGGCTCTATCACAACACATTCGCTCGTAAGAGCCATGTGTCCAGTGTACCTCTCAGGTGATCGCCTCGACCTGCACTGATAAGTGGGTTCTCCCACCTTCTCCTATACATCATCCAACAATCATTCAGGCTCTCTAGTGTGCTCTCTTCCCTCTCTAGAAGACTCTACCTGAGTGGATGTCTCCACTCCCGGTTCCTCTACATGTAGATTCTCCACATCAATATGAGGCTCCTCAACCTTAGGAGCTAAAATCTCCTCATTCACATGTAGCTCAAGCTCCCTCTCAAGGGAAACTTGTATGGGCTTCTCATCATCAAATCTGACATCCCTGCAAACCATTGTCATCATACTAGTCGATAAGCACACCTGATAGTTGTGAGGTGTATCCATGTACCCCACAAATATCCCCAACTCTGTTGGCAACTCAGGCTTCTTCCATGTATCTTTTTCCACATGGGAATATACCGAAGATCCAAAAATCCTGAAGTGACCAACATCTAGCCTCTTACTGGAATAAGCCTCCTATGGTGTCTTCATCTCAAATGTCTGATGTGGGCTCCAGTTCTAAACATAAACCATTGTGTTGCATGCCTCATCCCACAAGTGGAGTGGTAGGCCTTGATCATGCAACATTGTCCTCGCTTCTCCCACTATGTTGTTGTTCTTCCTCTCAGTCATCCCATTCTACTGAGGGTTATGGGATGTCTTCAACTACCATTTAATCCCTTCCACAGCACAAAATTTCTTAAACTCGTTTGAGACATACTCACCACTGTTATCACTCTATAGAGCATTAACACTCTTGCCTGACTCTTTCTCCCCTAATGCTTTAAACTCACAAAACATTGGGAAAGTTTTATCCTTTTTCTACATGAAATATATCCAACATTTATAAGAATAGTCATCAACAAATATAACATAATACCTGTGTTTGTTCATGGAGTTGTCGAGAATAGTCCACACACATCTGAATGGACTCTCTCTAGAATATTCTCTGCTCGACTGTCTCTGTTGTGAAAGGAAGACTTGGTGTATTTTCACATAGTACACCCCTTTCATGTATCACCTTGCTCATGTGTACCTTTGGGAAGACGGGTAGAGATTTGTTGCAATATCTTCAAAGCCCCATGATGAAAGTGGCCCAATCGCCTGTGCCATAACTCACCAATGTCTCAACTCTGCACCCTTTCTACTTTTTATCTCAAAGAAGCACACTGTTGTACCTCCAACTTATAGAGATTCTTCACCCGAATCCCTATCTTATTTTACTTGACCTGTGGCTATGTGTCGAAGGAATGCCTTTGCTTTTAAGAAGATCACATCATAGCCTCTATCCTCAAGCATGGAAATGAATACCAAGTTCATCTTCAGCCTAGGCACATACATAAAATTCTTCAAGGTGAGTGGAGCCCCATGCTCCCTCTGAAAAATAATCATGCTCAATCCCGTAACACTATACTTCTCGTTGTCACCCATCTCATATGCATCTAGAGATATTTCTCCTCCAAGTCACTAAATAACTCTTTGTTGACAGTCAAGTGGAATGAAGCTCCATTGTCTAAGTACCATAGACTTCCCATCATTGATGACACCATGCATGTAATGAGGGAAAAGTCCAATTTGAATTGACAGGCCAACTCCTCACCTGTCGCTCCTCCTGAGGACTTCTTCTTGGACTTCTTGAGTGGACAATTTGTAGCAAAATGGACCAACTCATGACAATGAAAGCACTTAACTTTTGCCATGTCTTTCTTCTTACCTCCATGATAAGAATATGATTTTGAATGGGAAGCTTTCCCTTTCCCCTTCTTTGAATTAATCTCCAAGGCACAGTTCTCTTCATCAATAGTGTTTAATGACAAGAAATCCTCAGTGTTCCTCCTGATCTCCTCCTAGATCAAATACAACCACTGTTGTTCCCCATATGGCTACTTCTAATGACCATTGACAAAATCCTGATAACTATGCCAACTCTTTGGGAGTCCTAGAAGAGTAATACTCACCATATCTTATTCGACAACTGTGATTCCAACACTTCCAAGTTTATTATGATATTGAGTGAACTTTCTCAAGTATTTAGAAATAGACTTGCCTTTCTCCATTTTGATTTTTCAAAGTTTTTCCTTCAGTGCCAATTTCCTTTGGACACCCTTGTTCTAATACAAGTACATCAATGTTTTCCACATATAATACGGAGATTCCTTGCCATGGAGACTCGAGACAATGTGGTCTCAAACTCCCTCAAGGATTATCACCTTGCCTTTGCCACACACTTCTTCAATTTGGCCAAATTATGTGCATACGATGCTAATGACTTAGGAACTTCTAGATCAATGAATTCCCTCAAGTAATTATCTTTTAGCACAACCTTCATCCTGTCCCTCCAGGATATAAACTTTGAATTGCCTTCCAAGGCATACTCGAGGCACAAATTTTAGAACGTCATCTTCCAACCCTGAAGTACGTATTACAAATTCGAATTTCACCTGTTACCCAGAACTCAATAACTTTGAAATGCCCTCTAGTATATTATTCTCTATTCAAATACCATGTAGAAAATCCTATAAATTCACAAGCTCATGCAATGTACTAAATCATAGGACAAGAATCTACTTTTACTTTCATTCAGTGGAAGCCAATATATTGATGAAAAAAATAATCGACGACAGGAAGATAAACAAATAAACAAAACACAATAAATATATGGGGAAAGCCACAGCTCAAAACCCCACTATCTGTATTGCATATATCAGAAACCTGAGATGATAATATAATGTTTATTCTCACAAGAACAATCCCAACACTCAGTTAAATCAATCTCCAGCTCACAAGAAAACTCTTGGAAAACACTTAGCCAATTCTCCATCTCTCCAATTCCCTATTTCCTTGCACAATTCCTATGGCTGATTAGCCCATATTAATGAGAAACCAGTGCATCCAAAACTGTGCAATCTATTCTAAGCACAATTCCTGATTACATGCATGATCTATACAACTGACTAAATCATACAACTGATAGTACATTGTCCCTGCACTCTAGTCTCAAATGGGTCTTTCTCATAATCGACATGCATGAGTTTCTGATGAGGGAATATTTAGTTAACTGGAGTAGCACTAGTTAATGCATTAGTGTACCAACTAACTATTAACTCACTATTAGTTCCTCAAATATCTTGGAACTAATTTAACTAAACTTAACTTAGTAAATTGAGTTATCTAATTACAACTCACAATTAAATCATCATGGACCCCTATAATATAGGGATAACATATACATGACTATAGAAAGACTTCTAACTCAAAATTACTAAGCTAATTAAGTTAATTAAACTTAATTAACTATTTTAGATTTTAAGCTTCTGTGGTAGTTTTTTGCGATAGTGATCTGGATTATCCACAGTATTATGTTCATTAATTAACTATTTACAAATTTCTATGAAAACAGAATTCAATTTTAATTCTCAGTTTAATTCAAGGACAAATTAAACTAAAATTTCTTGTTGCTATTTCTCAAAATCTACGTCCAGGGGACTAGGGGACTATATGATCTCTACAAACCCCAAACTCAATCATTTCACTCATATATTGCTTAGGTTGCTTGGATTTGGATATGCTACCTTTGTTGTTGAGTAAGATGTTGGATCATTAACTGGCTCTAGATCAATTTCACCTAAAACTGGACCGACTGCTTAATTTGTTCTAGAATCTATTGATTCTAGGTAAACTCTCCTTCAAACTATTACGAAAATGAATTCCTGAATTTGAGGGAATTACTTATTTTAACCAACTAGTCCAAGCTGAACTATCCCACCTAGGTCGAATAGTGTGGCATGAAACTCATTATTGGGACCGGTTGGCATAAAATCCATTATTAAATTTTAATTGGATATTGACAAATGAGTGAAAATTTTGTGCAATTATACTAGTTTCGAGCAAAAACTCACTTTAGATGTACTGGGTTGTGGACACTGATCAACAATTGGTTGTTAGAAACATTTTATGACATATGCCTTAAATGATTGCAAAAGTCATTCATTTATCCTCATTGTCTAACTCACACAGTATTCATGAATATTTTTTATGTTTGAGGTTCGAGCAATGCAAGCCATAGGTTATGAGATACTTAGATATCAGTAAGGGGGTCTTACAATTAGACATGAATGTCTTTTGTTAGAGCCTTGCCAATTTAGAAGTTGGCTTTAGGGTGCATAACCCAAGGTGGATGTGATCGTATCTTTCCTTAGTCTCGAATTAACATCCTTAGCAGCTTCAGTGATATACCTTGTGTTGTGCCTTATGGCCCTCTTTGGCTCACAGATGTCATCTTTGTGATGTCCAAGATCATTGCAATTATTACCACAATGGCATATAAACTTTGAAAAATATGTGAAATGTGTTAAGACATTTAACCCCTCAATATCATGTGATGCTACATCTTAGTTAACCTAATTACTCTTTGGGCTACAGATAACAAAATATACAACAAAAACAAAGTGCATATCAAATCATAAAAACAAGAAAAATACATACAAAATATATATGTCTCTCTTACCTACAAAGATTTTCATATTTTGTTTTCCCCTTCAACCTCGTTAAACGTGTGAAGAAACATAAAAATATGGAAATATTGACTAGATAGAATCATATAAGTAAGCTTTCTTCACATACACTTGACCAAGTCACCAAAATGATCTGCAAGGGCAAAGAATTATCTTGCAATTTATAAATTACAATTAAAGACAAGTTTCCATGAACTGAAGGCAAGGATATGCAGTACAAAACATTTATCCATGCAAATGGAAAGAAGACAAAAACTACTCTCTATAATTTACTTCATAATACAAATTCCTAAACTAGCACAAGTAGTATGATCTCTTTACTTTGGTTAATTTCATTTGCATAGAGCTACAGACGTGCATTCAAAAGTATAGACGTATTAGCATTCCATTTTCAAGGGACTGTATTCTAAGATTCCTATAGTCAATTTTACATATTGTACTTATATGACTAATATTGATGTGCATACCTACAACTCTACCCTCATCATAGTATGTAGTGCTCTTGTCGAGTCAATATTACTAAAATCTTCAGCAACCATCATTGGCAGGCTCAATGGAACTAAGCTATTTCCTTGAAGCTGTGTACAATGTTCTTCAACATCAACCTGAGCAAAAATAATAAAGAATGTAAGGCCATTGTAGTGGGATTTTTGCAAGATATTAATAACAGTATCAAGGGTATTTCCTAGCATAAACTACATCAAAACTTTCACATCATACTCCCATTTTTTATAACTGTCATTGTGGAATAATACACAATATGGTGGAGATGTCTTCCTTGATTCTCTTTTATTGTAGTCACAAGAAAATATAAAGATACTTAGAAGATGCTTCAAAGGAATTGGAAATTCTAAATACATCATATCTATTTCATTGAGAATGAAAATAAAATTCAAGCAAAATTCTAGTCACATACACTCTAATAACCATGTCCTTCGAAGTAGTTATCTTTATTTTACAAAATTTATACATAAGACAATACAATGAAGCAATAATCTATTCATAAGTCATCGTTCTATTTACCATAGATCAAACTCTGATTCTTAGCCAGGAGTAGTTTTCTCAATTGTTGGTGTCTCTATCAATCCACTACCTTTTCCCCATGGTGAGGTTGATCTAATTGTAGAAAACACTCGAGTCATGCATGTCCCTTTTGACTATGATATTTTTTCACCTTAGAGACATGGCCACATTGTTGTCTTGTGGTTGTTCTCCTCATATTTCCCTCTTTGTACATGCAGTAGCTCACATGTGCTTAATTGTTAATTTACCCATAAGGGAAAGCTAATTTGTATTCATATGACTAGGGATGGGAAATATTTAATCTTGAAGATATCAAACTAGCCATCACCTTGGACCCTACTTGAGAGTAAAATCTCATGTTGTACATAACAACAGGACAACTCTAGAATTGTGGGTCTCTTTTCATTATTCCTCTTTCGTTGTTGTTTGTTTCCATCACCTTTTTTTCTCCTTTCCTTCTTTCCATTGATTTTCAGTTGGAGAATACTTTGTGCATACCTAGTGATTGAAGGTCTTGCCTATAGTAAAATGTGTTTGAAATTTCTACCTTTGATATGGACCAAGCTCTAGCTAGTGAAGAATAATCTCCTCAATGTTTTGATGCATGGGATGTTTCTGTTGGGGCTATAGTTTGCATGTTGAATGCATAAGAGAAAGAAATATTTCTCTACCACGTTTTAAACAAACCAACAAGGGAAATATCTCCAATAATTTTTTCATTCTTGCCTTTTAATTATAGATCCTTCAATAATGATATCAACAATTATTTATGTTTTTTATTGATAGGATGATAATTAATGAGATCTTGCATGTATAGATATTTTTGGGTTCTTACACACTAATTTTGTTTTTGTTATTATTGTGTAACTTAGATTTGATAAGGCCTCTAACATAATAGGAGTTGATGGAAATCTACAATTTTAACCATATGCATTAAATCTTTATATATGTAAAGTGCTTATTTCTTTATATGTGTCTTTATCTTTCATATTGAACCTGAAGAAAATTAGAGTTTGAGTTAGTAGGGCTTAATCAACTAAAGTCTGTAAACCTCCCCTCAAAGACTTTGTTACTAGTAAAATATATTATATGGAATTGCAGAATATATGGGTGAATTCCATCTTCAATTTCTAAAAATAGCGTTTACTCCTAGTGGTGTGATTGGGATGGTGATTATCCATCCATGGTGATAGTTGCACCCGTCAAGGTTTATCCCTTAAGCCATCACATGTTCCTCTGATATTATGAGCTACTATATGCATGCACATGAGCTCATGCATAAAACAGGGTTTCGAGGTTTCTTCAGGAAGGCTACAAGAATAGTTACTTACTAACTTATGAACCTCATTCTAATAGGGATGGTGGCATTTACTGTATCAACTAGATTGATTTTTGACTTTCGTTTCTTTTTAACATTTAGGACATACTTTATGATATGGAATTTCAAGTAATATAGCTTGAAATCTAATATAAGCATCTTCATATTTTGTCATCTTAAACTCTGTCTTTTACTAACAACTTTATCTTTTGAAATTTATGTCCTTGACAACTACTTTATATGCCAATGGTGCATTGATTCACTGTTGAGGTCAATAGAGGCATCCATCAGGGTTCATTCTCATTGTGGTCTTCCACACCTAAATTGTATGAAAATCAAAGGGATGAGACTCAGCTAAAATCTTAGGAGCAGGGTGAATACATAAGCCCCAAGCCTAGCACTAAGGCAAAGGAAATATTCTCTTTATGGTGCAACTCTACTAGGCATGTTTTTCAAAGCACTTCCAAAAAAAAAATTTGCTTTAAACAAAATGCTTGGTTTATATTTTATTTCTTTTGTTAGATGTAGTAGTGAAGTTTATCTATATAGTTAAATTGGTTTTAATATTCTGCCTAACATTTTTTTGTTTCTTTGTTTAGGATGATATTCTATTCCTTCTATTTGTACCATGATTTATATTATTAAAATATGTAAGGATAAAATTTAGCATTTACCTACTCTCAAGTTAGGTAAAAATTTGGTTGATGGTAATGCCTATTGATATATACACATGGGTACCAAAGATCGTGAATCTTTACTACATTTTTGATTTGACAAATGTTTTAGTTCTCTATTTCTTGGGAGGAACTATATTAAGGTCGATGAGATTCAGTGCAAGGTAGAAGGCGTAGTTGTCAATGTGCATTTGTAAGCTTCTAAAGGAGTTGTTATTATTTACCCTTCTTTTCATTGCCACTAGTTCAAGAAAAGAACTTTATTAATGCAGACAAGACTAGCATGAGATTTGCTCAAACCTTTATGGGGGAAAACATCCTTGGTCGTGGCTCAAGTTTTACGCATTTCTATGTCCCAACATCCAGTTTTGTATTTCAGGTGAAGCATACTTATTCGATACTTGAATTATTAAGTAAGAATTGCGTATTTTTCTCCAATTTGTCCTAAGTGAAGGATATTATTCTCCATTTCCTTAAAAATGAGTAACCTTGAATTTGTGATAATTGGACTAGAGCAACATAAGTTGCAATGTAATTTTACTTCCATTGGTTCTCATCATTGCTTCCCATTTTAGATTTTGTAATCTCTCTTATTAATTGCAAACATATAAGATTTTGCATCCAAAATCTAAATGTAAACATGTTGATCCCACTTTATTTTGAGAAAAATAGTAAAAAAATGAAATATCTATTGTATCATTTGTCAAGTTAGAAAACATTTATGTGAGCAAAATTGATGCTTTATATTGTAGTTGAAGTTCATCCTCAAGGTTCAAATTAAAGGTGAATTAAAATCACTATGATAAACTAAAATGTGATACCACACAAATTTTACTATATTTCAGAAATGTTGACAAATACAAATGGATTTGTACAATATAAACATCACTTCTTATCTAGGAAAATCATGAACTGAAGGATGTCATTTCTAACATTTTCACTATATGGTAAACATATATGTAACTATGAACCCTAGAAAGCTGAAACTTAAAGGAACTTGTTACACAAAATATCGTCACCATGACTATTTGCAGTCAGTATGGGTCTACCATCACTTACACTGGCCTCCTAAGAAAGTCTCAGACCTTAGCTCTTCATGTCAAGCTTTGCAAATGAGAGAAAGACATTGAAAATCAATAAAAAAAACTCTGGTTCCGCACTTTCTCTCACTTTTGCCTGTGGGCCCGCACCCTTTGTTCATATTACCTGCGTATCTGCACGCTCTGTCTGTAAAGGGGTGGGTGTGTACCACTGTAAAAGTAAAAAAGGCGTAAGTTTATTCTAAAAAACTCACTTTGGGTTAATTCTAGATGTTTCTAGAAGGAATTTGACGTGGATTGTTCGCTCCAAGGTGGTTCATGCATCCCAAAAGAGAAGGAGCTAATCCCTTGATAGGAGGAGCTATCCCTTTGAAGGAGGGCTTTATCCCTTTGAAGGAGGACCTAGTAACTTCCCTCCATTGCACTATAAATTAAGGCATTGGGCTGGTTGCTGGAGAGGTTAGAAGCTGAACATTTTTAAGGGTAAATGCTGATGGAATTAAGACTTCCTAGTTAAGCTTGCGAGGAGAGATCACATACCTTTTGGCTTCATTGGGAAGTGACTGAAACTTGCAAAGTAGAGGAGACTTCTTATTGGACCCTGGGAGGAGTTTGTACAACATCAAGGCACAGGTTGTAAAGTTCTTCTTTGATTTGAATTAATACAATCAGATCCATTTTTCTCAACAAATTGTCTTATGTGGTTTGTTTCATAAATTCCTTGATCATTATGATGGATATGCTTTATGACATTGGCTTTTCAGGTGCTATTTAATTTGTTTGCTTGTTTGTGTTTGCAAACTTGCTACAAGGGAGCTCATTTGGATCAACGGAGCGAGGCTTCCACAAACTTGCATTGGATCCAAGGTAGGCCTAAAACACTTGTTTGCCTTTGTTTTTAATTGCATATTTAGAGAAAGATAGTTTTTGATTGGCTTGCTTGTCACTAGATATCTTTAGATACTAGGAAGGTCAAGCTTGTCCGCAAAATCAACTCATTCCGCGTGACAGCTCTCAGCCTGTCTATTCGCCTTCCCTCTTCAGGCTCTCTGGCTCCCGACCACTATCCCTTCATCTCCTTCTTGATCCTTTAAACAATCATCGTAAATGCTTGAATCAGGAAGGCCACCTGTTTGTAACGGAAAGGACCACTAGCGCGGGTGAAATCCCCGGGAATACATTTCTTTGTTTACACAGAGAAATACACCAAAAAAGTGAGAATTTTCACCAAGCCAGACTTCAAATGATATTGAATCTGACCTATAATCCTATCAGGTCCATTGTTGCATCGCTATCGCTATCGCAAGTGCCCATCTGCCATGGTCTCCTTTGTATTTTGGTGTTATACAAAAATACATTAAAACAACCAAAAAACCCGAAAAAACGCTGCCTAACGGATTTCAAATTTTATAGAACCACACCAAAAACCCCATTGGGTCCACCTTGATCGCAATCACATATCGCTTGGGCTATGGGTCTTCGTCCCCTCGTATGCGGTTCCAATCCCACTCGCTGATCTCATTCGCCAATCGTCGATTGCCACCATCAACATATCACACTTTCCACAGCCCACAATCCACAATCCATCTGGTATCACCCCTTTGATACACTGTGATGCGATATTGCGATGCGATATTCGCAGTCACATATCGCTGTGTCTCTAGGCCTTTGGTAAGTCCTTCCCTTGGAAACCTGCGATGCGATGGTGTAATCGCAGCCGTTGATCTGCGCGCTTGATCAACAGTTCGCACTGTGCCACCGATCGTAGTCACATTTCCCCTTAGGCCATCCTCGATACACTCCACCGATGTGATATCTCCAAACCCTCTGATGCGATCTGCCAATTTGATCTGGACTGTTGATCGATACGATCTGACAGCTCCTGTGCAGGGGAAGTTAGACCTCTGATTAGCTCTATTTTCCGCCATTCTTACTATTTTTCTTCTGCGATAGTGTTTTCCAATAGTATATGCATATTAAGACTTAGACTTACAGGTTTGATACAAGATTCATTTTGGTTCAGTTTCCGTAGTCGAAGTTGTCATAGTTGCCATGGTCGAAGTTTCCATAGGTGTCGTGGTAGAAGCTGCCATAGTTGTCGTGGTCGAAGCTGTTATGGTCGAAGTTGTCATAGTTGTCATGGTCGAAGTGTTGATTTATTGGGATTGGACAAATAGATCTTGTTGAATTCTTCTCTTGAGAAAATAATAGGGCCGATTTGGAGAAATTTGTAAAGCAACATATTGAAGATTTGTGGAGATCATTGGATACAATGATGCAATGAAGCCATAATGAGGTGACCTTGAAGATGTTTTGTTTGGGTAACATGACGAGTAGTGGTGACACCTTCATGTGAAGAACAAGGTTGTCATTGACGATGTGACGTGGAGACTAAGAGAAGGTGTAACTGAAGATTGATAGAGCTTGTTGAAGAAGACATTGGGAACTATGAAGTATAACCAAACACATCTTGATGAAGTAAATCTAAGGGTTGGAGCCCAAGAGGTTGAAGCCTCAAAGAGACAAGGTTGGTACCTTGGAAGATAGGGTTGTATCCCTAGAGGTTGGAGCCTAAAAGATATAAGGTTGGTGCCCTGGAAGATAGGGTTGGAGCCCCAGAGGATACGATTCCTCAAGAGACTAGGTTGGTGCCTGTACCAGAGATAGGTTTGGAGCCCTAGAGGTTGGTGCCTCAAAGTGACAAGATTGGAACCTTGGGAAGTCTAGTTTGGTGCTTGGAAAAATATAGGTTGGAGCCTAGGAGATTGAAGATTGGTGTCTTCATCTAGGGATGGCGCCCAACACAAATATTGCAATTGATTTATTGAGATTAATAAAAGTATTTACTTTTATTGTTCATTTTGTGTTCTAATTATAAGTGATCTAACTGGTAGAAATAACAATTGAAAATCAACACTGATTCACAACCACCCCCCCCCCCGAGTATTCCACATACCCAAGTAACCGGCAAACAACGTAACATCTGATTCAACCCCCCCCCCCACATAGGTTGACCTATCTTCTTATTTAATCTTCTTCTGAGATCTATCTCTTCATCTTGTCCTGAAGATGAACCACATTAGCTAGTTCGAAACACATCGACCAAATATTCTTAATGTGATTTTTTCCGAAAATTTTCATGAATTAACAAGGTAAACATATCACAAGAATTTACTATGATATGATTCAACTCCCTATGTGTCATTTAAGGAAGTGGAACTCACAGAAACACACCATACATACCTTCCACATCAGCAACAGAACTCCCAAGAGCCATCCCAACCACTCAGGTAACAAGCCCATGGGTCCCACTGAGTTTTTAGACCACTAAACCCCCATAATATCCCTTGATGTGGAAAAGAATGCATCCAAGAGGCTCCAAAATCTCCCACAACATGGGTATGCATGTGTCTGGGGAATTTTCTCCTCATACCTATGCCTGCGACTCCTAGATTTGTGCCACTTTTTCAGGCCCAGACCCTAGGTCACTTCCCATAACTAAATGACAAGTTCAGAACTAAAAGATAACAACAAAATAATGATACACATGCAATTGCTTGAAAAAGAACTAGAATGGACCGCTAATACCCATGACAAGAATTTTGTCAAACAAGTCACAAATACAAAAGCTCAATTCTTAAAAACAAAACTGAGCATAGGGGTTTCATACATATCTGAGAATCGCTAAGAAGCATTGATACCTCAACACTTTAGTTGAAATTTCATCTATTAGGCCATAGATACATTTTTCATTCATTTACAAATCAAAACATGATGAGAGCCATACATCATCATTGTCATAAATCATGCTCATAACTAGCATATAACTAGCAACATAACAATGATAAAACAATCATCAAGATCACATAATAACAAGTACACTTACCCATGAATTACAAGAGAAAAAGAGCTCTTATTAACATACTTAAAATGCAACCAGGTTTGGGACTTCCATGTACCACCTAACCATAAACATGGTTGAGACAAATCTGTTTTCAGCTAGTCACCCTCGTGCCATATTCCAAGCATGAATGTCGGATCTCATAAAACACATCAATCAAAACCATTCAGAGCTTCCAGAGGCCAAACCACCTTAACCCTATACCAATGATTCCACCTCACGGTCAAACATCACTTACCATCATTAGGTTTCTCTCTACCCAAGTTTTCTAGGGATCTAAAGCGTTTGTTCCAACCCGACTTCTAGGACTAGTAACTCAACCCATGACTGTTGCCGAGCTCCAGAGTGTTTTTCCAACTAAGGCTCCAGGACTAGTAAATCAACTAGTCACAAATTCTATCAAGCTCTAGAGCATTTTTCCAAAAGAGGCTCCACGACTAGTAACTAAACCCAAATTGTTATAGGGCTTCCATAGCGTCTGTCCAACCAAGGCTCCAGACTAGTAAATCAACCCAAGCCGTTACAGGCCTTCCAGAGTGTTTGTCCAATCAAGGCTCCAAGAACTAATATCTCAACCCAAGCTAAAGGAAACATGAGAACCAACCATAAAAACAAAGAAACGAACCCACAACACCATGCATATCTCGAAAATGGAAAGGCTAGGAAAATCCACTGTCAATCTAGGAAATCCTCCATGCCAATGACAGATCATGACCAATAAACAACATGCATGTTCCATGCATGCCAAAAAAATAAGTAAATCACACATGCAAATCGATACCTGCAAAGAATCTTGTTGTACCTACTTGATTCTGCTCTTCCTTGCTTGATCTCTGCTTCCTCTTTGCCTCCTTTTGCCTTTCTTGATCCAATGCTAAATTCCTCCAAGAAAAATCTAAGTGTCCAAGAGTATGAGAGAGAGAGAGAGAATAGAGAGAGAACTCCACCAAAACCTATCAAGAAACACTTGCCAACTGATCCTAAAAAGCCTTTTTATCAATAAGGCCTCTATTTTCTTCAATTTCCATTATTTTCCTTATTTTTTATCCTCACATGCAACCTGTGACCTTTCATCTTCCTTTTCACCTAATTTCCATTATTTTCTGAAATAAATGTGCCAAAAATTCCATTTTTCCTTTCCAAAGCCTTTGCGATTGCCTTTGCCAATTTCCTTAGCCATAGTAAACTGGATTTACATGCACTAGGATGTTTTTCCCACCATTTAGCTTGGAATACATGTCCCATGATCATGGTATTGTATTTTTATAATTACATGGATTTTTAACCAGAGTTGATACATAACCCTCCCCCTTGGGGTAACACCATCCTCAGTTTTCAATCACACCTATAACCAGTAAGACCGCTGAAAATGAAACATGCTTCCCATGGAGCTTTATAAAATAGCTCGTTGTAGTATTTACAATGACCATCTGCTAAAACATGACAAACATACCATTTATTGGAGCTTTATAACATAGCTCATTACAATATTTACAATAATAACCATGTATACACACATGCACATTTTCTTCACCCAACAAATAATCATATTGTCTATGGAACTTTATAAATCCAACTTGATACAACATTTACAATAATATACACATATACACATATGCCCATTTTCTCAACCAGAAAATAAAAGGATACGGTGGTTGCATCTACAACAAGGGAACCTAGAAGCTCACACCTCCACCCTCAAAGAAATACCAGGATTCACCTCCTTCCAAGGAAGTCCAAAATCCACTACAAGGTCAAATTTGCATCTAATGTCCAGTGCTATAATCCTGCGCCACTTGTCTTCTCAATGAACAAATATCGTCTCATTGTTCCAGGCCACACTCCCAATGTACAGTTTATTCCATCTGGCAATTCTAATGGCCAAAACAAATATATTCGTGGCCTTCCCTTCTCTACTACATAGTCCCTCAAGAAATCTTGTCACCCCCTTTTGTGTAGTCACACACCTTCCATGTTCCACTAGCACCCCCATCCTGGATAGTCCATCCCTCGGCAAGGTTTCCTCGCATTGGAAGGTCCAAAAACCAAGGCATGTCCCTACCTCAAAACATAATACCTATTTTGCCTAATTCTATCACCTATAGCAAGAGTGATTTAGGGGATACGAAAAGCCTCCTAGAGACATCCTCTGGGTTGATTATAGACCAGTGCCCAAGACATCTTATGTAGAGCTATCAGATTTATCTTGAGAGCTTGCAACACTAATATATTTTTTTCACGAATAATTTGAATGGGATTGGTTCAGAACTGTTCATCAAAGCACAGTGTAAGAAATAACATGTGTGAGTAATTATATAGGGAGTAATACTCAAATAGTGGCGGCCAAAGAAGATTGAAACTTGCAACAAATCAATTGTTAATGGAGATGGTATATTAGAAGACAATAGAGAGAAAATCCATCAAAATATAGCTTAGACATTAAGGATTCAATATCTCTGGATTTAGAGTAAAACAAGAGTAATGAAAGGTTTATGAGATGATGAGATGCATCGAGTGTATTTTAAAGACCTTATCACCATATCAATACAGACATTATTTATCAATGACTTGACTTAAATGAATCTGCATATAATGGAAATATCTCTAGCTGTTACTTACATGCAATTTGAGGATAATGTCAAACATATATGAAAATACTAAGAGAGAAAAACATATTGCAAATAAATGAGTCGAAATCACCACAATTCTTGCATTAAATTCTTTGATAGAGTACATACATCCATGTTCATACAATTTCCTTTCTAAAACAAGAAAAGGATCCACTCAGGAGTTTCTTTCCAAAAATTATAAACCTTTGTTAAGTGTTTCTTCCCCCTATTTATTTGGAGAGGGAGCATTGAAAAAAAGTTACAAAAAAATATCTCAGTCGAGCTTCAACTGTTAAATCGACTAGCTGCCTTAGCATGGGATGGCTCGATGGGCCAAAAATGACTACAAAAGATTTAATTGCTTCATTAAATTGCAACAAGGTACATAATAACAAAACAATTCAAAAAATTAGATGAAAACTTCAACAAAATATCTCCATGTCCATCCCTAGGATTTCCTTTGATCAGCTCACTGCTTGGTCATGATCTTCGTCCTATGGTACTCGGCTTGTTCATGTCGCTTCAACCTTTACTACTTGAATCACTCATTCTCCAAGGCTAGGAGTGATAAAGCTATCAATTTCATGCCATGATACCAGAACATAGGTCATCTGGGCAGTACTTCATCTTCCCTATGCATGGAGCTCCATATTGAATCATTAAGTTCTCATGAGCTCCCATACATTCATTTACTCACTGGAGGCTTGGATGTAGTGCGGTCAAATTCAATTACCCTGTCTGTGTTGACCCTGATTTCTAGTCACAAGGGACTTTATAGGGTCATCCCATGTCGATTCCTAAATGCTCCACGTCCTCCTTTAATGCCTCAACTTCCAATGCAGTACGTCTTTAAGGCTTTGTATTCCATTATCATAACGTTATTACATCGATACTTTTATATTAAAATTTCTTACAAAACGACACATTCCAATCCACCTTAGCCCATTTTCCTTTGAGCCCCTTCCCCCTTTTTCATCTTATGACCAAGGGATATGAACAAGCGGTTAGTCCTCGGGTGCTAGGACCTTTGGACACATGTTTGGGAGCTTCCTTCCTTTGTTAAATAAAATCTTGGATATCAGCGAAGTCATCGACCTTTACACTGGACAACATCGATGGTTTCCATTGAAATCGACACATCAATGGTTTCCATTGAAATCGACACATCGATGGTTTCCATTGGTGTGACCTCCAAAAACTTGCAATCGCCGATTACGGGATCACTTGTAACACTTAGCCCTTGGTTTCTTTCCCTTCTTGTGACCATGAGTTAGCCCCCAATCAGAGGTTTGATATCAGGGAATTCCTTTTGATGCACAATTTGCTACTACCACCAATCACTGATTGCTGATTGGTGATGTCAACAGTGCAATGTGTCACTTCCTAAGGGGTGACATGTGTCACTCGGATATGCCACCATAGGACCCCTAAAAATTCTAGATCAACATGCCACATGTCCTCTGTACTGCCACATCAAGGTGACATCAAACACCATGTGGGTTTATCAGATCCAATATTATTCTACCACGTGGCCCCCTGGAGGAAAGAGAAAAGGCACGCCTACCCTTGGTTTTGCATTGATTTCCTTTGTCACATTTTTCGATGCGCTCGCTGACATTTTACACTGTTGGCTCTTTTTCCCGACAATTTTTTTATAGTGGTCATTTGAAGATCATCGGGACCTTTGATTTTCGATTTGTGATATCAGAGATTATTGATCACTGATACACCTTGCTCCACTACTGGTCCCTTGATGTTTACGATCGTCGATATGCGGGATTGATGGAGCCTCCGATATGCACTATTCAATATGCTTTCAATCGCTGATATTGGTGATCGTTGATTGCATGTCGATGATTTTAATCTATGTGGATATTGGTGGCCACTTTCCTATTCCACTTGGATCCCCACCATTGTTTCTTTCAATTTTTCAGTTTCCTTAATTATAGCATAGTTTACTATTTTTGGCAGTTTTACGGGTCTTGAACTTTCGAAGCTATATTGAGGCCCTATATGATGTTTTTTTGGAAAATCATCGATGGTGATTATGAGTTTTCAACTTGATATCCACTCCCAGCAGTTGTAGTCCTCAGGAATATCTTTCTAATGAGGTATCGTGTGCGTCAAATGAAGATCACATGCCAACGTTATGACCTCGGGAAGTTGATTTACCAATTTACCCCAACAGGGCCCATAGTTTGGCATTTCATCTCCTAAGGTTTGATTTTTAGATGATTTGGGGTTTTCCATTGTTTCTCAATAATAAATAGGCCTTCAAGCCTCATTGTAACACAGTTAAGAGGCATGTAGCCACCATATCTCTTCTTAGAGGTAAGCCACCATCACCTGAGCTAGTTTATTTCCATTATGTATGTAAGCATATTACACTCTAGCAGCAACACAAATTTACCAGCACTATCATGTCACCCACATCTCTACTATGGGATATGTTGTTAATCAATGTAATGTAACGTGGAAGTCCAAGAGACCCACTTGTTGTACAAAGAGTCATGTAAAGTCAAAAAATCATGGAAGTCAAACAGTCATGAGGGTAGTCGAATAGCCGCAAGGGTCAGTTTCACCCTTGGCTATAAATACCACCTCATTTGCACATGCAAAGGACTTTTCACCCTAGTTCCTCCCACATAGCCAAGAGAGTCTGTCATCTTTTCTTTGAGGAGTAAGTAGCGGCTCCAACGCCCCGCACTCGGGGTTAGTGATGTATGGTGTAACGATCTGTCTTGGAAATTTTGCTTAATTCAGAAGCCTGATAATAGGCCAACACGTTTTCACACATGTATTGTAATTGTTGAAATACTAATCTTGAACACTGGTAATGCATGTTTCTTTAACCTGTGTTGAACACTTGAACTATTTCACCTGTTGTAATACATAATCTGTTAATGGAAATGTGTTGTATATGTTGTTAACGTTGTCTTGCCCGTGGTAGCTATCTCCCTGGACATCAAACAGAACTTTCACATCTAACTTGTTGTAACAATTGTTGCGCTCGTTCAGACTCATCTATTAAGTGTTGTATGTGTTATCTTACCTTGTGTGTTGTGAATACCGCATTTGTGTGAACTGCTCCTCCGGAAGTTGTGCACATCCTGTTATGTTGTGTGTTCCTAGCCTAGTTGGGACTTCATCCCAACCAAATTGGGACTCACTCTCACCCTCTCCCCTTACAATGAAAGAACCAATGACACAAGTACACTAGCATTCAACAGGCAAGCGAACCTCACTTCTCGAAGGCAAAGCATACCACTCTCCTATGCTGACAAGCAGGATTTGAGGAAAATCCTTAAGAGAATGGCAACTGAGCCATCATACCAGATGGGACTCCCAAACCAAACAGTATGAGTTTTAGTTGGGACTTCATACCAGGGTGATCCCTTGAATGTTGGTGGGTCCAACACCATCAACATTTATGGCGCTAGAAGGAGGGAAACCAATTGTATATGCTTGAAATTCTCCTCACACTCATTCATCAACCATCTGGTTAAGGAAATAAATTGCACTCCCTCTCACCTACACGTGACTTTGTAGTTGGTTACTTCTCACCCCCAAAATTGAACACGAGATTCCATATCAACACCTTCGCTGCGTCCATCCCATCATTCGCTAGTTCGTGAAAGCAGACAGACTGATCCCAGGCATACAAAATCTTCCATACGCATCAAAGAAGTCAAAAGCCACTCCCACTGGAGTTGTTGTATCATGAGTGGAGGAAGCAGTCCTTTCCACACTTGAAGGTGTGGCAAAAGCTATTGAATATGGAGAGGAACCTCCGGTCTTCTGACAAGACGAACAAGACACTCTCGTGATCTTGGGATTAGATTTTGATATAGGAGGCAAAGGTGGGGATGAACCAACAAACCCAGAGCCAAAACCATCAGAATCTAAAAGAGAGGAAGAAGATGATGAAGAAGAAGAGATGGCTAAACCAAATAAGGAATGGATGACTCAGGGACCATTGGCTCTCCCAACTGTTCTGCACAAGATGTCGAAGCGAGTAGAGAGAATGAACATCAAGTTCAATCCTGATAGTATGGTGAAAGCAGAAGATGACTTAGATAAATTCTACCTACAAGTTCAGATCCTTGAGGCACGTTATGACAAACTAGCATGTAGATTGTTCCCATGTACCTTGGATGGCTGCACAGCTGCTTGGTATCACAACCTTCCACCAAACTTGATACAGAACTAAGGTGCTTTCAAACGTATGTTCCTTGAAAAGTTTTCTAATGAAAAGACCCCAGCCATGCTACTCAAAGAATTGGGAAGCCTCAATATGGAGGGAAAATAGAAAGTGAAAGACTTCAATTAGAGGTTTACATGTATTTTGAATAAGTTTGCAGTGGACACTAAACCTCATGAATCCATCACTGTTGACTATTACACGTCCACACTGCCAACTAGAATTTTGTAGTTCATCAAGCGAGCTACGAAACCAACACTCCTGGAAAGTTGCGAAGAGGGTATTGATGTTGAAAAAGACTTGTGTACAATCAAGATCATCAAGGATGATGAATCAACGAAGGACTCCAAGGATGCAAGTAGGAATCCCCAAGCGATGAAGATCAAGGGTAGAGACAAGGAAGCAATCGATATTGACACCCTCACTCGCCTTGTCAAGAACTTGACCACCGAAGTGTCCGAACTCAAGCCATAGGAAACAGACATTGTTTCTAGCAACCATCCACCTAGACAGAGACAAGTGAGCAATTCATCGACCAATTCATCAAGCAACAACTAGTTCGCATATCCTAAGTTCAATTCCTTCCATGAATAACATCACCACTAGAACCCTTGTTTGGATTGGAAACAAGTCGTTAGCTCTGTCTGCAGTCATACATTCGATGTGGAAAGCTGGAAGACACTAACGATGACGAAAAGGTTGCACCTAATGAAACAACAAGTTCTGGGCATGTGGTGAATGCATATCGGTGCTCGCAAGTAATGTCGAAGACGAACACTAAGAAGTAGACCCAAAAGAAAAATGATCGTTACAATCTTAGGAGTAAAGGGGCTCCCCCTACACTTGGGGAAATGAAAGAGAAGGAAAGATTATTGATGAAGAAGGCCGATACACTGACTGCCTCAAAGAAGAAAACACAAAGCAAGTCTGGAAAGACAACATCAGATAAGAGTACATCCATGAGCAACAAGTTGCAAAACACTTCGTCGAGCGACATAAACATTCGTTCCACCGCGGACACATCGGTGAGTCTACTACCTCTAGACTACAACATAGTTGATGACATGAAGAAAACACAAGCGAACATTAGCTTGTTCGAGTTAGCCAAAGTCTAGAGTAAGCGAGATATCCAGTTGCATGCATTGGGACAAACAACAACAGACAGCATGGCCTCTTCCAACAAGGGAGAAAACAAACCTCCCATATCACTATCCACTGTGCTCAACACACTCCAGATGGAAGAAGCAAACTCGGGTTGCCCTCCATTCCTACTATCGTTTGAAGTTTTTAACTACAATGTTCACAACTTCTTGGTTGATTTTTGCGCGGCAGCCAACGTCATGCTGCTCTCCATTGCTAAGAAGATCAACACACAATGGAGCGAAACATCCGCAAGAATCATCCAACTTGATTGAACATCGGTACCAGCCATTGGTGAACTACGAAACGTGATCATATAACTACCTCATGACAGTCGATTCCACCAATGCATCAACATAGTTGTTGTGGAAATACTGGAAGCATACAGTCTATTACTTAGTAGGGACTGGTCCAACAAGTTAGATGGATATTTTGCTACAGACTGGTCTCACATGTGACTTCTGTGCAAGGGAAAATGCAACCAAATACAGGTGTTATCTGAGAGGTATATGAAACACAATGTCACTCCCCTTGATGGTGAGAACGAATCGTTAGCCTTTGCAAAACTCATGTTTGGCAATTGCCTCATTGAAACAACATTGGAGTGTTATCCTACATAGCCAGCTCCAACCTCATTAGAGATGCAGTTGGGACTCCTTCCTTGCCCAACTAATGGTAATGAAACTTGTACAGTTCATTGTACTGATAGTAGTAGTAGCCGCAACAATAGTAGTAGTAGTACTAGCACGCCAAACAGTCCGTGTACAGATCAGCTGTGGGCCATGGATTTTAACAGATCAAAGACACATGATGGCTCAAGGACCGGTTGTATCTCAGTTATCCAAAAAAACAGACAATGCATGATTTCAAGTTGCTTGAAGTTCGAGTGCACGAACAACACTGCTGAGTATGAAGCACTCGTACTCAACATACAAAGGACCACCGCTATGAACAAACAGGACAACCTGAGAACCTATCTTTATCCGAAGATAGCCAATCTCGGTACAAGCTACACACCGCAACAATGAAAAAAATTTGACCACTTGACCAAACAATACCAGAATGGATCTGCACGTGCAGATGATGACCTAAGTACACACTACACACGATGAATCCAACACGGTATTCCAGGTAAAGGAGGAGATAAGCCATTATAGCGAACACCAGGTAACACACACATGTTATTTTCACTTCTTATACAAAAAAAATTGACTAACATTTTAAATGGTTGGATTACTTGCAAAGTTCGTCATCATACTTGGTTTTCTAATTTAAATTCTGCACGTAAGAAATTTGGGAAAATATGCTTCTGCATTGATTTCAGAAACTTGAACCATTCCTATAAGAAAAACAACTACCCCGTGCCATCATCCAAGCCCATGTTGCACACAGTAGCTAAAACAATGTTGTTGTATTCACTTAAAGATTTGTTGGAATGCCACCAAGTTCCGGTAATGGAGCCCATTGGATTTGCACTGGTCTACAAGAAGCTTGGCCCACACACATATCACTTGCAATAACTTGACGAGAGGATTGAAAACCTTCCCGTCAATGGCCAAGATCTCAAGCATTACCTTCAATAGGTTGGACCACACCCATGCCATGTACATAGTCTGCTTGTTGCTTGTTGTTTTCATCTTCTTTTCTTTGCTTATTATTTTTTTTTTTTCTTTGATTGTTTTTGCTTACTATTTATGTTCATGTTTGTTTTGTTGGTTTCATATATTGCTATTTTTTGTTTTCATAAGTGTTGCCAACTACTACGTTCTGGCTTTTGAAGAGAGTACGTGGCTGAAATTTGAAGAAACTTGTGACACTGCAGCACTTGACCAGTCTTGTGTTCATCTTCTCTATGCTTGGTTGTAACATTCATCTGATCAAGTCTTGATGGGAAATACGAACCGCTTACAAGGGAATTTTTTGTCCAACCATGAACATGTGTCCACAATGGGAATCCCCATGCATGTACTTAGCCTTCTGCTATGAATGTTCAATCTCATCCAACTAGTAGAAACGGAGAAAGGGAAAATCTAAACGCGAAAACCTATGTCAGACGTGTTACATGCTTCTCTGAAGGAACAACCTCTTCTGCTCTCAATAAGTCGGGATCCCTCTTTCACCCCCAAAAAAAAAGTAAGTGCCTATGCACAATCCTCTTGAAAAAATACAAAGGTGAAAGAAGAGAAAGGCTTCCTGTGCAGAGAGGTGAAGCATGCAACTCCACCGAGGTACTGACTAGGCTCGCTGGCAGTGGAGAAATGTGTGTGTTCCTGCGTGACTCTATTGAGATACTTTCTAGGCCTGTTGGTAGTGGAGAAACACCAAAGATGAAAACTTATACTCTGAAAATCTTCAACTCACAAGCTAAACTACCCTTCTCGAATTCGAAACACTGAGATCAAGCTGAAATTTTGATTGTGTTTGACTGAGTTGGAAAAGGGTGAACCATGTATGTCCATGGGGTAGATGGGGAAGCCAAAGTAATCTGTACAGTGATTCAATACTCCCTCAAAGACCAAGGCCCTGTGCTAGACATGAACCGAAATAGAGAAGCTGGAGTTCTACCAGTGCGTCGCCAAGTGTTATAGTGGCTACAACCACCCTCCAAAATTTTGGCATACACCCAATTTCGGAGCCACCCTTCAGAGTTTCTCTTGATGACTACACACCCCCAAGTTCACTCCATAAATCTGTGTGAGTCTTTGCATCCGCCTTTCTTGTGCATTTCATTTAAGTTTCTGCATGTTGGTGTCTAAGTCATGCTTGCGACCATGTTTTGGTTATGCTCAAAGTCTTCGCTTTGTGTGTACTTGTTGTGTCTTCTATGAAAAAATCTGTTGCACTCACACACGGAGTCACATTCACTGTTACACAAGCACCATTGTGGTCGATCAATGATCAATCATGAGTGTCATGCTTGTCACTTGCACCGTCAGTCGGTCATGTTGAACATGTGTGTCTGGATGGTTTAAGTCATCTCGTCATCGATTCATGTGATTGTGTGATTGCATGATCACCTGTGCATCTTTAGATCATTCACACACTTAGTCATTTTTCTGAAGTTCTGATGACCGAACTCCCCTCTGACAGTCGAACTATCACCTCGCCATCGACACGATCGACTATCACCCAGAGCAGTCCAGAAGCATTACATTAGTATTTCCAAGCTACTTTGATCACAAACAATTCAATCAGATCTCATGCGGACCACACAGATAGTCAGCCTCGGCAGCCACCCTGGGATTGACTCCCCTCCAAAATTTCATAGAGGCTATTGACCTTGCCCACTTGACTGACTGAGGAAATTGCGCAGACAGGTTAGATAGAAACCAAGTTCCCTTCCCTATCTCCCTTAGAAAATTGTGCAGTTTTCCCAGTCAGTCATCCCGATAGTCAATCGACTGCTCATCCAAGAAATTACATAGTTTTCATGAGTAAGCCTTATGCTTCTCAGTAGTCTGCTCAGCTCAGAGATTATGCAAAGATGATTAACAGGCCAGCCTCCCAACCTCAGTGCAGTTCCCCTTATGCCAACAGCTCCTAGCAGCCAACTACCAGTTCCCTATGAGAATTACACAGTTTTGGGTGCCAGTGACCCAGCAGCTGACTGCTAGTTCCCTCTGGGAATTGCAAAATTTTGGCTACCAGTGACCCAGCAGCCAACTACCAGTTCCCTTTGGGAATTACATAGTTTTGGCTACCAGGCTCTTGGGCAGTTCCTCCCGAAAACTCTACAACCTCTGCCTACTGACCCTCCTTGCGGCCCAACCTGTTCCTCTAGAAAATTGCGCAAATTTGGCCTTCCAGCCCCTGCTGCCCGCTCGTTCCAAAAACTGCACAAATCCTACCTACCTTGCCTTCCTATAGCTCGGACTGTCCCTCCTAAAATTTGTGCAATTTTGCTTTCCATCCGAGCCAGACCTCACAGCCAGGCACTATCAACTTGGATTGTCCATCTTAATCAATCAGTGACTCTTGTGTAGTTTTCATCATCAGTGTCCGGAGCCATTATCCCGCTTCATAACCTTGTTGCCTCTCCCGGTCACTTGCATCCGAAATGATCATGTCTTATGGTAGACTAGGAGGTTTTTGGATTTAATGTCGTCTCATCATGATTGACTACAGGCACAAGTACACTAACAAACATGGCGTGACAATGAAAGGGATGAAAGAAGGGAGCACATGAAGAAGGACAGGTTCACCAATAGATGAACGAACGACGCATGCGAAGAGAGGTGCTCACAAACGAATGAGCATGAAAAGATGTGTTCACAGATGAACAGATGAGAAAACATGCAAGATGTGCTCACCAACGGATGAATGAACAAACATACACCTTCGCAAACATATGGGCCTGTCAAGCCTCCCAACATGCAAGCAAGGAACAACATGCCAAATCTTCATCAAGCGAACTAAAGACCATTGAAGACTCCACACACTTCACCGTGCGAAGGTGAAGCTGTGACACACCATGAAGACATCCATCTCCCAGTAGAACTGTAGCTCGACATACACTCCAGCAGCAGCACGAATGTACCAGCACTGTCATGTCCAGTGATGTCATGAGTCATGTCACCCACATCTCTACTATGGGTTATATTTTCAATCAATGTAATGTAACGTGGAAGTCCAAGAGACCCACTTGTTGTACAAAGATTCATGTAAATTTAAAAAGTCATGGAAGTCAAACAGTCATGAAGGTAGTCAAACAGCCACAAGGGTCAATTTCACCCTTGGCTATAAATACGCCCTCATTTGCAAATGCAAAGGAATTTTCACCTCAACTCCTCCCACATAGTCAAGAGAGTGTAATATTTTCTTTGAGGAGTATGTAGTGGTTCCAATGCCCCGCACTAAAGGTTAGTAATGTATGGTGTAACGATGTGTCTTGGAAATTTCTCTTAATTTAGAAGCCTTCTAACAGGCGAGCACATTTTCACACATGTATTGTAATTGTTGTAAGACTAATCTTGAACACTTGTAATGCATGTTGCTTTAACCTGTGTTGAACACTTGAACTATTTCACTTGTTGTAATACATAATCTTTTAATGGAAATGTGTTGTATATGTTGTTAATACTGTCTTGCCCATGGTAGCTATCTCCCCAGCCATCAGACAGACCTTTCACATGAAACTTGTTGTAACAATCGTTGCACTTGTTTGGAATCATCCATTAAGTGTTGTACGTGTTATCTTATCTTATGTGTTGTGACTGGCACATCTTTGTGGACTGCTCCTCTGGAAGCTATGCATGCCCTGTTATGTTGTGTGTTCCTAGCCGAGTTGGGACTTCATCCCAACCAACTTGGGACTCACTCTCACCCTCTTCCCTTACAATGAAAGAACCAATGACACGAGTAGATTAGCATTCACCAGGCACATGAACCTCACTTCTCAAAGGAAAATTAGACCACTCTCATGTGCTGACAAGCAAGAGTTGAGGAAAATCCTTAAGACAATGGAAATCAGGCCATCATACCAGATGGGAATCCCACACCAAACGGTGTGAGGTCTACTTGGGACTTGATACCGAGGTGATCCCCTAAGTGTTTGCGGGTTCAGCACCGTCAACATCTGGGTATGTATTTTTTTTGTGTTTTACACCGGTTGTAGGTGTATGTATTGTATTGTGTGTACACCTCATGTTGGATTATGTATTTTGTTGTGTTGTACACTAGGTGTAGGTGTATGTGTGGTATGTCAGGTGTAGGTGCATGTATTGCATGGTGGTGTATGTCATGTGTGATTGTATGTGTGTGATGCACACTATGTGTATGTGCATATGGTTAAGGAGAAGGCACTCGATGTTTTTCGAGTGTGGAAACCAATCCAGTGTGCGTACAGAATAAGGACAAAGGTAGAAGCTAAGGTTTGATTAAAGGATAAGTATCAATATTTTATTTTAATTTATTATACATGTGATTATGATTATGGTATATGATGATTACATGTGATCTATGATTCCAATTTATGATGGCTACATGTGATTTATGATTTTGATCTATGATGGTTTTGTTTTGAGCTAACCTGATGTGATATGTTTATACATTATGATTTGGTCAAAGATTCTAGTTTGACATGTTGTGATAGGAAGTGAATAGAATTTAAAGTATACCTCATTGATGGGCCACAATGAGGTATGATTTGAAGTTATTTCAATTTATTTTGAATCTAATGGAAATTATGTGCTTGGTACAGTAAAGCATAAAATGCCTAGTTTTGTGGTTGAAACTAATAGCAAGCATTAGCGACAACAACAAAAGAAATTAGAACAGGAAGAAGTATGTTGGTAAAGCATTCAGGAGCAAGGCCATTGTGGAACACTAGCAAGGAAAATTTTAAGGATGGAAAATTATTTTAAAGTTTAAAAACATTGGCGAATCTTATTAACCCTAATATGAAAATTGTAATATGTTTGGTGATATTTTTATAAAACATTCAAATTTACAATGAATATATATAGCCTTTATAAATATTTAGTGATAATCTATATAAAATTTTGGAATTTTAATACAAAATAATTTTATCCTATAAAATTTGGGCAAACCAATTTTAGGAAAAAATGGAAATTGGTGAATATTTGTTTTGGGAAAAACACGGAAACCTAGCCCATTTGTGAATATTAGCCCCTTAAATTTTCCATAGACAATGGTACTCAAGAGTGTCCATTGATTTCCAATAGCATGCTATGGCTGGTATTGTTGTCACCCTCTGCAAAATTTGTCTTCAGCTATTAAAAGGGTGCAAGTGAATAGAAAGTTGGAATCCATCTTTAAAGCCACATAAACAATCAAATATTAATTGGACCTCCTCTAATGGATGATGCTCGGAGGAATTAGCTTTTCAATGACATAAATAATTCCTCAAACAGAACCTGGAATCAGAAGTTATGGCAGATCGAAGTTGCCCTTGAAAACTAGAATCCAAGGAGAAAAGGTATTAAGGAAGAATCCCACAATCAGAGATCAGAGGTCTTAAGGCACAATGCATGATACAACGGAACTAAATCTGATCCGAATTTAAATAGGAACATAACAAATTACAGATATAACCATAAACATAGAGATGCAACATAAATAAAACTTCATTTCATTAACATCAAAGAGTTGAAGTGTTGCTAGGTGATGGATGTCTTCATGGTGTATCACAGCTTCACCTCTGCATGGTGAAGTGCACGGAGCCTTTGATGGTCTTTGGTTCACTTGATGAAGCTTTGGAATGTTGTTCCTTACTTTCACATTGGGAGGCTTGACAGGCTCTTCTGTTCGCAAAGGAGAATGTTCATCTGTTCGTCCAATGGTGAGCACATCTTGCATGTTTTCTCATCTGTTCGTCTGTGAAAAAATCTTTAAATTTTAAATAATGAGTCCATACAGACTATGTGTATTGAAAGAGTGTGGAACAACTTGTTAAATATTTTTAATAACCCAACGTTTCAGACTACAAAGTGATTCCATCATTAGGGGGACGGTTCCATTCGCGAGCACCTCCCTTCACATGCATAATTCGTTCGTTAGTTGGTGAACTTGTCCTTCTGCATTTGCTCCCTTTGTTCATCCCTTTCGTTGTCACGCCATGTTTTTTAGTGTACCTGTGCCCATAGTCACTCATGACGAGAAGACATTAAATCCAAAGACCTCCTAGTCTACCATGACACATGATCATTTCGGATGTAGGTGACCGAGAGAGGCAACGAGGTTGTGAAGCAGGATAATGGCTCTAGGCACTGCTGATGAAAATTGTGTAAGAGTCATTGAGTGATGAAGATGGGAGATCCAAGTCGAAAGTGACTGTCTGCGAGGTATGGCTCGGATGGAAGGCAAAAATGCACAAAATTTGGGAGGGACAGTCCAAGCTGTAGAAAGGGAATGTAGGTAGGATCTGTGTAGTTTTTGGAATGAGTGGGAATCTGGGGCTAGAAGGCCAAATTTGCGCAATTTTCTGGAGAAACAAACTAGGCTATAAGGAGGGTTAGCAGGAAGAGATTGCACAGTTTTTGGGGGGAACTGCCCAGGAGCATGGCAACCAAAACTGCGTGATTCCCAGAGGGAAATGATAGTTGGCTGTTGGGTCACTGGCTACCAAAACTACGCAATTCCTAGAGGGAACTAGCAGTCATCTTTTGGTTCACTGGCAGTCAACTACTGGGTCACTGGCAGCCAAAAATTCACAATTCCCAGAGGGAACTGGCAATTGACTGATAGGAGCTACTGGTAAGGGGAATTACACTGAGGCTGGGAGGTTGGCCTGCTAATCATCTCTACACAATTTCTGAGCCAAGAGGACTATTGGGCAGCAGAAGGCCTGCTCATGAAAACTGCGCAATTTCTTGGATGAGCAGTCAGTCAACTGTCAGGATGACTGACTGGGAAAACTGCGCAATTTTCTGAGGGAGATAGAGGCGAGCACTTAGTGTCTATCTGGCCTGTCTACACAATTTCCTCAGTTAGCCGAGTGGGAGAGGTCAGTAGACTCTCTGCAATTTTGGAGGGGAGTTAGTCCTGGAGTGGCTTACAGGTCCGACTGTAAGGGTGGACATCATGAGATCTGATTGAATTTCTTGTGATCAACACAACTTGGAAAGACTTGTTTAATGATTTTACGTTGCTCTAGGTGACAGTTGATTGAGTCGATGGCGAGGTGATGGTTTGGATGTCAAAGGGGAGTCTGGTCATCATAACTTCAACAAAATGACTAAGTGTGTGAATGATCGAAAGATACATAGGTGAGCGTGCAATCATACACTCACATGACTCGACGACGAGATGACTTAAACCATCCAGACAGTACAAGCGACAAGTGTGACACTTGTGATTGATCCTTGATCGATCGTAATGGTGCTTTTGTGACAACGAATGTGACTCCATGTGTAAGTGCAGCATATGCTTTCATAGCGGACACAACAGGTACACACGAAGTGAAGACTTTGAGCATAGCCAAAACATGGTCGCAAGCATGACTTAGACACCAACATGCAAAAGCTTGAATGAAATGCACAAGAAATGTGGATGCAAAGACTCACAACGACTCACAGAGTGAACCTGGGGGTGTGTAGTCATTAAGCAAAACTCTCAAGGGAGGCTTCAAAATTGGGTGTAGGCCAAAATTTTGGAGGGTGGTTGTAGCTGCTACAACACCAGAGTACAACACAATGAATACATATGTCACAATACCACAACTACACAATCCACAAACATAATACCACATGCTCGTAACACAACATGTACTAAATGCACACATTACCACATGTACACAAGTACCATATGTACAACATGTATAGACCATCACCTGCACAACATCACATGTAGAGAACACCATCTACACAAGCGTACACAATGCCACATGTACATCGCACCACCTAAACAATGTGTACACAATACCACATGCACAACATGTACACGATACCACATGTACACATCATCACATGTACACAATACCACCAACACACAGCACCACATGTACAACATCTACATGGCACCACATGCTCACAACACCACTTGTACAATCATGCACACAACACCATATGTATATAGCACCACATGTACAACATGAACACAACACCATATGTACATAGTACCACACATGCAACATGTACATAACGCCCTTTGTACATAACACTACATATCCAACATGCACACAACACCATATGCACACAACACGACATACATCATGTGCTTAGTAAAATATGTACACATCACCACATATCCAACATATACATAGCACCATCTATATCCAGTACTGCATATGAAATGTACATGCAACACCATACATACAATAGGCCCACAACATCATATGTGCACAATACTACATATATTCCATGTACACATCACCATACTTACAATCGTTGAATATACAACATGAACAACATATACACAACAATATCACTGCACATCCAAGATCATACTACCTCTACCAAGCAACCTTTCTTCTAGCGTCTCTCTTTCATCCATGCTTATCTTAGCATGTCACAGATCATAATGCTTTCATTCCACTAATGTATCCCTCAGTGTTACCTGTCATAACATAATGATAGGCATAATACAAACATACAATATCAATTCATATCCACATGATACTTACCTCATATATTTGTCATGACTACTATTCCAACTTGATTCCTCATAAACTAGAAACCTCTTCAAGCCATTCATCTGCATAAGCAATAATTCCTCCACAAGAATGATCCCCGGTGACCCTGTCAAACAATGACATACATACAGACATGTATGCATATAAACTTCAACATAAAACAATCATGATCCCTGATGACCATGTTAGATGACAACATACATACATACATATATGAATATAAACATTAGTATAAAGCAATCATGATCACAATATTATTACTAGATATGATAAGGCCAAGGTTAAGATAACTCCATTTAATTGTTCACAACATGCACAACATTGAGAAAAATGATTCTCAACATACCCAAGGCATATGACACCTCAAGTCCATTAAATTTACCTTTCCTATTACCTTTCTCTTGATTGTTCTTCCATAGTCAATTTATCCCAATGGACCAACCAACTCAACTGCTTGTCATACTCTTGCCTTCAGCTACCCTTATACATGTGCTTGCTTCATCCATTATCTACTGGATTTCATTCAGCTCTCCCTGAGCTCCACTAACTTTCCTATTTTCCCAACCAATTCCCAAGACACAAAAACTTAAAAGACAAGACCAAGAAGCAATAAGTAGAAAACCATGAAAACCAATAACAATACGACACTACAATAAAGTTATATGTCCATACAACATACATAACCAAAGCCGAAATAAAACACAAAAAGTCATAAAATACCAAAAGCACAAGACCAGCAACAAACACAATGACTCAATCCCCATGCTTCCCAATGCTTCCAAGTGAAAGCCTAAACTGAGCCTTCTTCAAGATTTCATGGAAATCCCTCTTGCAATGCAACTCTTGACATCACACTACCATAAACACATAATTGTTAGTGATATATATAAATATAAAAATATACCATTTATCTTACCTTGTTATGTCAAGCACATTGCCTTGTAGTTGAGCACATTTGTGCCATGTCTCAAGTGACTCAAATTCCCTTGACAGGTCTAGTTATAACTAGACACTAGTTGTTATACCTATCAAATACATGTCCATGAATATAGCACATATCCACAAAATTTTAGAAAAATTAGGGTTAAGAAGACTTCTTGTATGCAAAGCACTGATTTGTTTGGAATTGTAGTTTCCAAACATAGCCAAAGAAAATATCTCCCAATCCCTTTCTTCTACCTTTACCTTGCTACAACTGATTCTTACTATGTACTATCACATCACCCAATGGATAGTTATATAAACAAATCAATTATTACCTTGTCATGTTAATGCCAAGCATGTTACCCTGCAAATTCTCATACATATCAACCACATGTTCCAAATGTCAAGACAATCATATCTATCAATTTGAAATCAACCTTTACCAAGACTAACAATCATGTCTTAATCCATACTCATTATACATAATGCTACAACTATCACCTACTTACAGTCAACTATATATCAATTGTCTCAACACATATGTGTTAGTTCAACCACCTTAAAGAAATATCATTCCTTCATGCAGTCCTATAGACTCATACTCATATCATGCAATAAATCAAACATTCTACAAACTATAAACGTACCATGTTAGATAAATAACCTAGATGACATAATAGACATGAAACACTCAAACACCAAATGGACGACATAATCAAACATTCAAGCACAAAGTAGATGACTTAAGCAAGCTCATACCTTAATGTATCTCAGGGGAGGCTATATTGTTTACACAATAAAGCATGTTATAACTTCACAACATATCAAATCAAACATAAATAAGGTCATGATATCCATAATAGTCACTAGATAACATATTCACATCATAAACTCATAAACAATTATCATTCATACACAATAATCACATATGCACCGTCAATCTAGATTAATATGACATAATATCACAACATCTTAACTCATCCTTGAATTTCATAACACTAACCATTTGTATAGACCAATCCAAATTAGTATGATACATATAACATCAATATCTTAATGTAATAACCTTAATCATCAAGTTACTAGCATATAACAACAAAAAGTTATATATCATGCTCATCAATAACATATAACCTAATCATCAAGATAACTATCATATAACAACAACAAGTTAACCTATAACATACTCATCAACAACATATAACATAATCATCAAGTTATCTAACACCAAAAAATAGTAGCAATGCATACAACCACATGTTACTATCATTTATGACTATCTGACACATGTGCATATAAGTACACTAATCAACTTGCATTTATCATACCAGTAACCATAATAATAATAGAATGACAAGTATATCAGCAACCCTAATGCTTATAACAAACATTAACCAACATACCTGCATGCCCACCATACAATCTTTTATGATTATTTACTCTTACCTCGAAGTCCATTGATGCAACTTCACTTTAATGATCTACATATCCTACTCTATCTCAGCCAACACAATAGCATCATAACATACCAATATCATCATGATGACCTAATTGCATACAATGACATTATTCATAACAACCTTCACCATGAAAAATCATGCATAAAAACATATAGACACCAACATGCATAAAAAATGCATATAAAACCATACACTCATGATGACACATCCCACAACAACACCATCAACCTTCACATGGAGACATCACTACAACCATGATCAATGCCATACAAATTCAGCAAGCACATGGAATATAGGCATAAGGAACACATATCCAACCAACATGAATGCATGACGAACACACTGCCCATCCAGTTTGAGGGGTGAACCATGCTCTGATACCACTCTATAATACCTTCCTCCCACATCTACCCATGTAACCACCCAACCGAGTAAACATGTGATGAGAAGTTACTATGATATGATTAGATGCCCTATGTGTCAGTTAAGGAAGTGGAATTGATGGAAACACACCATCTAGACCTTCCACATCAGAAACACAACTCCCAGGAGCCATCCCAACCACTCAGGTAACCATCCCCTCTGTGCCACTAATTTTTTAGACCATTAAGTCCTAGGACACTCCCTTGATATGGAAAAGCATGCGTCTAGAAGGCTCCAGACACTTCCACAACATGTGTATGCATTCATCTGGGGACTTTTCTCCTCATACTGGTGCCTGCAACTCTGGGATTTGTGCCACCTTTTCAGGTCGAGAGGCGAGGTCACTACCCGGAACTCAATGACAGGTTCATAACTAAAAGATAATAAAAAATTAATGATACGAATGCAATTATTTGAATAAGAACTAGACTAGACCCCTAATAGCCATGACAGGCATTTTGTCGAAAATATCACAAATATGAAAGCTACAGGTCTTAAAAGCATAACTGAGAATAAGGGTCTCATAATTATCTTAGAATAGTTAAGAAGCATTGATACCTCAACACCTTAGCTGAAATTTCATGTATTAGGCCATATACACATTGTTAATTTCATTTACAAATCAAAACATGACGAGAACCATACATCACCACTGTCATAAAACATGCCCATAACCAACATATAACCAACAACATAACAATGATAAAATGACCATAAATATCACATAATAACAACTTACCCATCAATTACAAGAGTAAAAGAGCTCAACATATCAAAAAATGCAACTAGGTCTGGGACTTCCACATACCACTTGATCATAGACATGGCTAAGCCAAATCTCTCTTCAACTAGTCACCCCTGTGCCATATTCCAAGCATGAATGTGGGATCTCATCAAACACATCAACCAAAACCATCTGGGTCTTCTAGAGGCCAAACCACCTCAACCCTAAACCAATGATTCCACTTCGCAGTCGGACATCAATAGCCATCATCAGGTTGGTCTCTACCCAAGCTATCCAGGGCTCTAGAGCATTTGTTCCAACCCGGCATCCAGGACTAGTAACTCAAACCACAAATGTTATTGAGCTCTAAAGTGTTTGTCCAATTAAGGCTCTAGGACTAGTAACTCAACCCACAACTGCTACTGGGATCCAGAGCGTTTGTCCAACCAAGGCTCCGGGACTAGTATCTCAGCCCACCAAGGGCTCTATAGTGTTTGTCCAACCAAGGTTCCAGGACTAGTATGTCAACCCAAGTTGTTATAGGGTTTCGAGAGTGTTTTTCCAACAAAGGCTCTAGGACTAGTAACTCAACCCAAGACGTTCCAAGGCTTCCAGAGCATTTGTACAACCAAGAATCTAGGAACTAATATCTCAACCCAAGCTAAAGGAAACATGAGAACCAACCAGAAAACAAAGAAATGAACCTAAAACACCATGGCTACCTGAAAATGGCAAGGCTAGGAAAATCCACTGTCAATCCAGGAAATCCTCCATGCCGATGACAACTCATGACCAATAAACTTCATGCATGTGCCATGCATGAGAAAACTAGGTAGGAAATCACACATGCAAATCGATACCTACAAAGAATCGTGCTATAGCTGCTTGATCCTGCTCTTCCTTGCTTGATATCTGCTTCCTCTTTGCCTCCTTTTCCTTTCTTGATCCAATGCCAAATTCCTCCAATAATATTCTATGTCCAAAGAGTATGAGAGAGAGAATATAGAGAGACATCCACCAAAACCTGTCAATAAAAACTTCCCCACTATTCCTCAGAAGCCTTTTTATCAGTGAGGCCTATATTTTCTTCAATTTCCATTATTTTCCTTCATTTTCCACCTCACAATGCAACTTGTGACCTTTCACCTTCCTTTTCTCCTAATTTCTATTATTTTCATAGATAAATGTGCCCAAAATTCCATTTTTCCTTTCCAGATCCTTTTCCATTGCCTTTGCTAATTTCCTTAGTCATAATAAACTGAATGAACACCCACTAGGATGTTTTTCCCACCATTCATCTTGGAATACATGTCCCATTAACGTGGTCTTGTATTTTTATATTTACATATATTTTTAACCAGGGTTGTTATAGTATGTATCTTCTTCATTGTTGCTAAGTGTTGGGTCAAGTATTTACTAGATAGGATGGTATATTGTGAGAAGCCTATGAGTGCCATGTGTTTATGTTGACTTGGGAAGTTGGAGACATCAACTAGGAGAATAAATTGAAGTGATTGGATTGGGTGCCATTGGACTAGTGCAGGGCAGCATGTTGGCTATCCAAAATATAATATTTCTATAAATCATAAAGAGGTGTGACAGCTAAAGTTTGGGTAAAGTTGTTGAGCCTATGTGTAGCTCTTTGCTTGATGAAAGAGGCTACCAGAAGGAAGATTGGATCTCAGGTACTTGCCATCCTAAAGAGCACATTGGATCATCTCATGTTCATTGTAGTAGAATCAGCTTACTACGTTGATAGGTGGAAGACCTCTTGGTGATTCTATATGTTTTCCTTTGATAGACTAAGGTGAATCTAGAGAGTAAATCAGGAGTGAAGAACTGACATGAAAAGATATAATATAGAGTCTGAAACATGATTGCCATTGTATCTTATATTCCATTGATTGTTGTATTATTCATATTGGTTTAATATAAGGAAGATTTGGTTGTACATATTTATACAATATTTTATAAAAAGTTGTCAATACTTGTCCATGTGTGATTTACTGTTTTATATTTTCCACTATGAAAAGTATCTTTTGTTGAGATTCTTGGTTTGGTAGCATCAAAGATTCTAAGATTATAACCTCGACCCATGATCGTGGAAATTCAACATTGTAAAATACAATAGAATTGGAGAGAGGGAGAAGATTTTAAACCTCTTTTTCTCTTCCGGATACCAAACGAAACAAAAATAAATTGTTATTTCTCCGATCGATCCATATCATGCCTCCTCGTATGGCCTTATAAGAAAATTACACGGCATAATCTAAACATTTTTTTTCCTTTTGTTAACATCTAACCGAGGTGATTAATAAAAGCCATTTTCTAGCGTGTTAGTTTTTCTGAAGTGAAGGCTATGTTTAATCTCCTTTATTTGCATGCCATAACAATCCCACTTGTTATTGAAGGGTTTTTTTCCTTCCTGTTTGAATTTAAGGAAGATAAAGATGTAATTTTGGAAATGGAACACATTTTTGGGACCATAGGTATGTATTTGAATAAATGGCCATTAGACTTTGACATAGATGAAGACATCCCAAATGTAGTTCTTATTTAGGTCATGTTTCCTAAGCTCCCGCTTTCATGCTGGAGTGATGATTGTCTCCATGCAATCAAGAACGGGTTTGGGAAATATCTACATAGGGTTGAGCCAAAAGGATTTGATTTTTCATGTGTAAAATATTGCATTAAAGAAGATCTAGAGAAAGAGTTTATCTCATAAATAAATCTCACATAGGGAGGATGGTCACATTGTCAGACCATTGATTATGAGAAATTACCTTTTAAATGGAAACACTACCATGAATATGGTCATTTTGCAAGAGATTTTAAGAAGTCACAAATTGGTAAAAGGGAAGACATGACATTGGGACAAGAAGATTAATGGAAAACAAAAAAAATGGGTGAGAATAAAGGAAAACTAACAACATCCAAATTTCATTCCACTCAGGGAAAAAATGTGGTTTTGACCACGAAAAATCATTTTGAGGTCTTGCACTCTCAAGAAGAAAATGACAAGGAGGAAAGTGATCAAATCAATGGGAAAGGGACTCAAGCACTAGAAGACATGAACCCTAATTTATAAAATGAAGTAGAAATAATATCAAAAGCGTCACAGAACAATAAATGAAAAGAGGTTCTGAAGGAGGACTAAGTAATTCTAGAAGAGCAATAGGATGAAATTCATGAAAAGGAAATTTCAAAAGAAATGATTTCAATGGTACAGGAGCAACACACATCTAGGGGGAACATATAAGAGGTCATATTTGGGGTATTGCCATGTTGTAATAGTTTGAGGTGAACATAAATCCATGATGTTGTATTTTTTATGGGTAAACCATAACTTGTAATAATGTAATGGTTGTTTAGACTTATGTAGTTTGATTTTTCATAATTAATTGGAAGACCCATAGTGATAGAGCTTTCAATAAACATTCTAGATCCCAAAATTGGGTCCATCTATAGGATAAGTAGTCAACTAAAGGAGAGATAATGGGAAAAGGTACATAGAAAATAGGAAATAAAACACCAAGTTTGTTAGACAAATTTAATTCCATTAATAGTTAGATAAATTAGATTAATAATTAAATATTTTATTTGGGGTTTTTCTTTTATCTCATCTTTATTATTTTCTTCATTTTTTGTTTATTGATTTTTTTTTCGTTAAGTTTTTATTAGCTTTTTCTAAAGTTTATTTTTTCTTTTTGCACTTTGCGAGGGTGTGCTTTTTCTTTTGATTCTCTTCCCCTTTAGGATAGCTAACCTCTCTTGCCTCTTAAAATTTTTGTTTACTCTTATTTATATATATTTTTTCGTTCTCTCCTTCATTTGACTACTTGTGCTAAAGATGGCCCAATTTCAAGATCCAAAATGTTGACATAAAGCACTATCATTATTGATCTTTTCAATCTATTATGAAAATAATGAAATCATTTAGAGTAAATGATACAAATCCTATATGATTGATTGTGAGTTAAGGTGAAGTGTGAAAATCAAGTAACTCACTCAAAACATGAGAGGACAAAGACAAAGAAGACGTGGGAATACTAGAGCTGCAAAAGGTACAAGCAAATACAAGAAGAATACTATGAGAAAATAAAGTCAAACTCCATAGAAATGCAAGTTCTACATTGAAAGGGTGTGTTAGAATAAATAATGTAAAAAATGTTAATTTGAATAAATACACCATAGCATGAACTCGTAGTTGGTTGGAATTACTTAGATGAGGCCCAAGTTCAAATTTGATTGGTTTCCACAATAAAAATACAATATTTCCAATACTCTCTCTCTCTCTCTCTCTCTCTCTCTCTCTCTCACACACACACACACACAAACAATAGGTTCTCTTAATGTGAGTCACTGGCTTTGGGATACAACATTCATAGATTTCAATGTTGGGAAATTATGGTTTGATGAATTTCTATTCAAACTCTTTTACAGTTCATGGTTTTTTCTTTAAAGAAATGTCATTATTGTATTAAAAAATAAGCTAGTCATTGTAAAAATACACTACAAACTATTTTATAATACACAATTTCTAAGCATGGTTTTTAGATTTTGTTGGATTTTGAGAAATTTAATATATCTCTGAAAATATATTTATCCATAAGCATCCATGGACTCCTAGATACATTGTTATGACTCATTATCTTCCTTTGACCATAATAAACTTGTGTATAATTTTCTTTATGAATTAACCCTCCTACTAAAAATAAACTATATTTTGCAAAAAAAATTAACTTTAAATATTTTCATATAAACTTCGCAGACTAACCTATTCAAGTTATTTATATAAACTCTTATTCCAAATTTTCAATAAAATATCTCTTGGATCACATTAAGACATAAACAATAACAATCTTACATAGCCCATCAACAATATCAATATCAATATATATGAAGTCAATAAGACACAAATTTTGAAATTAAAAAAAAGAAAGATAATATCATAATATTAACTCAACAACCAATGATATTAATTAAGTTCTTTTTAATAAACAATTAATTTAAAATTCATTTATTATTATCACAAAGATCAATTATGATGATAAATATCTGGGATAACATTAACAATCAATAATAACAATTTTGCCTTATGAAATCAATAAAACACAAAATTTGAAACTAAACCCAAAAAAAATAATGACATAGTACTAACTCAACAATCAATGATATTAATTAAGTTATTTTTAATAAACAATTAATTTAAAATTCATTTATTATTATCACAAAGATCAATTATGATGATAAATATCTGGGATAACATTAACAATCAATAATAACAATTTT